>AWOL01S0006912.1:242838-256032 GCA_000715115.1 Nicotiana otophora | reverse complement strand
GGGGGGGGTCGTTAGGGCCATCCCAGTTCTTTGCTCAGTATTCGGCTACTGCACCACCATCAGGGCCCAGTCAGCAGTAGTGGAGTCGTTTCAGGCCCAATCAGGGCAATAGGGTCTCATATCAGCAGGGTCGTCATGGTTGTAGATTCTAGCAGCAGAGGAGGCCCCCATGCCCTCATTGTGGAAAGCTTCACCTAGGAATATCCTACATGGACTTACCTATATGCTACGGATGCAGATTAAGGGGTCACATTCAGAGGGGTTGCCATTCATCCCGCCAGGGTGCGGGCAGGGGCCCAACACAACCAGCCAATTCTGTAGCTACTACATCCGCAGCACCTCGTCCAACTCGAGGCACTCCAGTACCCGTAGGGCGTGGTGCGACTAGGGTTGGAGCACAATGAGATAATGATGTTGTAAGAGGATGAAAATGCCAATGAGGCTATAAATGGTGTGAAAGGTTATGAGGTAAATGCATTTGTATTTTCGTTTCCTTTGTATGCAAATCAAAATATTTTGGGGAGTATCGATAGTGACTGAGGAAGGGTAGATTGAAATAACCTAATCCCGAAACTACGCTTGCCGGTGTAGGAGTGGATTATGATCATTCCCCTTAGTTGGGATGAGATTGATGTGATATAATTATTTCCCTTATTGGGGATGAGATTGATGTGATAACATCATTCCCCTTAATTAGGATGAGATGATTGATAGAAAAGGATGATGTCGAATCACACAGCATTGTGGTGAGATAGCCTAGCCGATTTGGTCGTGATCGGATACCATGCCGCACATCCACACCTAAGAATCATACTTCTTATGACCTACCTTCAGTCTGAATCCCGAAATTTAGGGCTAGGGAGTAGAACCTTACCTATTAGATGAAGATCTTGTGATTGGCTTCCTTGATTCTTGAAGATTGGGGCAAGAATGGATGACTAGCATGCTAGGTCTTATCCTTCTCTCTCTAAAATAGCTCTCTCCTCTCTCTAAAAAATCAGATTTTACATAGTAAAATGACCCCCTAAGGCCTTATATCAAAATAGGGTCGGATAAGAAAATTTTCAAAAATAACCCCCGAAGTCAATTATGTGGTGCAATTATGTGGTAGCAGAATCGTTATGTGGGCAACAGAATCGTTTTGTGGGCAGCAGAATCGATTATGTGGCCAGCAGAATGATTATGTGGGCAGCAAAAATTTTCTGCGGCCCGCAAAATAATTATGCGGCCAGCAGAATCATTCTATATCTCGCAGAATCATTCTGCAGCCAGCAGAATTGTTTTTTAAAAATTTGCCCATTCTTTGCTCCACTTTGCGATGATTATGCGGTCCGCGGAATCGTTCTGCGGTCGCGAAATTGACTGCAGAAACGCCTTCTTATGCCAAAAATTTCCATCAACACTTAAGTGCATTCTTCAACCCAAAAAGTCCGTACCGAGGCTCGTTTTCTACAATCCTCAAACCCATTAGCCTACCTCGGCACCACGAAACCTTAAATTTCTTGGATAAAATTTACAGGGCCTTACAACAATTACAAGCGAAATGAACATAAAAAAATGTTCAATTATTTGCATTCTTCTTATAGAAATATTGTAGAGAGAACATTTGGGGGTATGGAGAGCAAGGTGGTCTATTTTGCTAGATATGCCTTTCTACTATTTTGACACTCAAAGAGATATTGTACGGGATATAGTGGCGATTGACAATTGCATCAGAAAGAAATGTAAGGTAGACAATGCATTCCAAGAAGCTGAAAATGAGAGATATATGTCACTTGTTGATCCTGATATTGGAAGATCCGCACATATCAATGTTGCAAATGTAAAAAATATGAAAAATCAATGAAATAATAATATTTGGATGGCAATTCGTGATCTAATTGCTCAACATATTTACGATAGTTAAATGTTTTAATTTAATTTACCACAAAAGCATTAAGTGTTTGTTTCTTCTCTACAAACACTTTATGTACTCTTTAAATTTACTTTCTACTGACAAACTTTTGTTAATTTATTAATTATTATCATATTATAGCTTATGATTATATGCTTATCATAAAATAGATTATATTTATCATAAAATTATCTTATCTAATCACTTTTGTATTTAAAATAAAATGACAAATAAATTATTTTGTATTTGAATTGATATAGAATCTAAAACTGAAGAAATTAAGCCCTTATTAGTGTAATTAGTGTAAATATTTTTAAGATTATTTAAGTTATTTTTAACAAAAAAAAGAAGTTATCGGTATTTTTGTTATCAAATACTTCAGCGATTTATTACTCATTTCATCACTTTGTAACCAATATTAAATCAATTTCAGCACTTACTTTTGAGCCCCTTATGCTTATAGCTACTTTATCAGCAAAGCCAAACGGTCTCTTAATATCACATCCAATTCATCCATGTCGCCTTCATGGATTGCATAGACTATTGTTGTCTCACTGATTTAGGGTATAAGGGAAGCAGCTACACCTGGGCAAATAATAGAAAACATGGATACACTATTTTAGAAAGGTTAGATCGCTTCCTAGCAAATTATGAATGGAACTCCTTATTCCCAGACTCACTTGTTACCCACCTACCTCAAACCCATTCGGACCATTGAACCTTCAAGGCAGTTTTGCCCCTACGAATAAAATTTTCCGCTTTGAAACCATTTGTATCTCTCATCCTGATTTTCAACCAATGGTCTCTAACATATGGCTTGCTAATAACAGTTTGCTCGACGCTATTCGCCACTTTACTAATGAAGCCCAACAATGGAACAGTACATTTTTGGTAACATTTCAAATGAAAAAGAAAAAATGTCCGAGCACGTCTATCAGGCCTTCAATCCTCTAGACATTACCCAACAAGTTCTTTTCTTCAAAGTTTAGAAAAGGGTCTTATTCAAAAATATAATACTACTAGTTCATTGGCCTACGTTTCGCGCAGTCAAATATCTTTATTTTATATTTATTTGATTCAAGAGAAATTAGATTTATGTAATGGAAAAAATAAAAAAATATTATATGATGCCAGATGTAACATAAAAAACATATGAAAAATCAAACAGAAAATCAAATCAAAATAAATAAAGCATTCACTACTTCTTTAGATTTCATAATTACAGAGTTTTCGAAGAACACTTCTTTTAATTTGAGAGGTGAAGTTAAATGCTCATTTTATAGAGAAAAACTTATCATATAACACAGATAAATGCTTTGTTTGTAAATATAGATCTAAATATTTATTTTATTGGAAACTGGAATAAGATGTTAAATCGATTGTAATAAAAAGGTAGCGTGTAGTTGCTAATCTGGTCATTTTTTAAGTTATTATGTTTCCTTTTAAGTCTAAGAGACCAAAAAACTTAAGGGAGGATAAATGTTGGTAAACGAATTTTACAAAAATCTTGTGCGTAATTTTTTTCCAGCATTTGGGAATTGAATGCCAAGTGCAACAAACTATTAAGCAACACATTTGATACACTGATTGTTGTGAACCAAGTTGAGGGGAAGGGATTATGGGCCAGAAATGTCAAACAACGGTGATCCAGTTGGGACATTTGGGCCAGAAGTTAAAGTGGGAAGAAGCCCAATGACTAAACATCCAAATGGAATGCTAGGACGTTATATTTGGGATCCAGGGGAGATACAGAAAGAGAAATTATGTTGAAGCCTCGCCTCAGTCTGTTCTTCTCATCTCCTCTGCTGAACCTGTTTCTCGTCCCCTTTCTTCTTAGCTTTAGGTTGCAATTTCTCTTCTCATCTGCTCTCTATTTCCTTTATTGTTGTTTTCTACTATTGTATTGCTATTTGGTTATTGTAGTTCCGTTTATTGAGTTAATATAATCGGTTGGTTTGGATGTAATATCCGGTCGTTACATTGGTGCTTTCCTTGAGAGGTCTCTAATGGAGGACCAAAAAGTACTCAAAGCTTTCGTCCAAGATTCAATTCGTGATTCAATTCAGGAAATGAAGGCATCGCTTTCTAAGGATCTCGCCGATCTTCGTTCGATGCTACTGGAGGCTGTGGGAAAACAGAGAATGACCTCTTTTCAACCCCGAGGACCGGGCTATGGATGCCAAATTATGGCAGTTTCAAGGCGAGAATCCGGAAGCTTGGATATTCCAAGCGAAGCGTTATTTTGAGTTCTATAGAATTGAGGATGATCAGAAGCTTACCAGGGCGTCATTCTACCTTGATGGTGATGCATTGGAATGGTACTAGCGATTGTATATGAACAAGCAATTAATTGATTGGCCGCATTTTGCTGATAAAGTGAGAACTCAATTTAAACAGAAAGGGCTCAAGTGAGAAGGGAGATTAGCGAAGAGGAGTTGTATGACCAACTCATCTTTGTTACAAAACTATGGTAGACAATCTGACTGCAAAAACAAAATTCATGCGCATAAGGTGTTTGATGAATCATCTGATAGGTCCAAAGGTGCATATTCTCTTATTTGAGCCATGTCTCAAACTCATCTGACTTGGAATCTACCTCCCAAGGTAGAAACTTAAAGGCGGCCAACATTATCGATAAAATGTCCAATGGCGCAGACGAGAGTGATTTGCTGGAATTGTCATCATCAGTTACGTCTTTTGAAATCCAGGTTGGTTTGGACTCTGTTCAAATTGACCTTATAGCTCATACAGATAGTGAGACTACAACGTTAACAAACTTTGAAGACACAGTGTTTCTCGAAGTTCCGCAAGGAACTGGCTGTAGTCAGCGACATCAATTTGCACCTTATAATTCATTACCAGCTCATTTTGATGGCTCACTCCTGCTTCCATCCAATGTCGAACAACCAACTGCACATGTCTTGTTCCATGAGATTAAATCTGCTTTGGAAGAAGAAAACACGAGCCATGTGAACAAGATGTTCACTAAAATGCCATATGGCTACTGCTCCAATGTACGTACTGATGAATATGAATTGGATGATGGCGACTCATAGAAAGACAAGGTGCTTCTTGAAAATTTCCCAAAAGAGATACCTGGGTGCCCTAGACAAATTGTAGATATGATTTCATTTCTGGTTTCTTTTGTTAAATGTGGATATGAGGTGAAAAATAATACTACGGTAATTACTTGCATCAATTGCCAACTTTTAGATACCTTAAGGTTTCACGTCCCCAATGCCACATTAAACATGGTACATCCTACCGAAGCCATATTAATGGTGAAGATAGATACGTCATTCTTGGTATGAAGTGCCCTGCACTGCTAATGACATTGGAGGCTTGTAACAACCAAGTGCTTCCACCAGTACTATACTTTGGTGCTTGGGATACGGATGGAAGGGATACTAGGCTACCAATTTCTGGTTATGTGGATAAGTGGTTCGACACGGGACAAGAATTTAGTGTTGCGTCAGGTTTTTCACCTCTTCCTCATATTCCTCTGACTTCTACATTAGATGCATATACACTGTTTAAAGCAAGTAGAAAAATGATCGACTTGTTTATTTGGAAAGTTGTATGATTGGGAGCAATTAGGTGGAATTGAATTGGGTGTTAATGCCCCCGACACCATTTATCTTGATGAATGTTTTCGTATACCTAAGAATACTGAGGATCGACATCTTGATAAAAAATTTATGGAGTTCAAGCATGGCCTTGCAGTAAGAGAACTTCTTTCTGATAATGACAAGATAGGAAGATCTGGATGTATTGTGTCAGCAAAGTTTGTGCACAAGGTTTTGAAGCAGACAGTGGGAAACCATTTGATGGATGTGCAAAGGCAAAACAAATGTACAATGCTAAGTTCTCGTGCTTATTTTTGCTTGCGATATTCTCACGAAGACTTTAGAAATCCTTTGGCCAAGCAACAATTCTGATTGGAACGTTTCTTTGCAACTTCATTCTTATTTCTCAACAGGTTTCATTGTATATCTCGCCTTTTCAAATCTTCCATTTGATCCTGGTATACATGATATTCCTCTATCCTTTGGCTCCAACGAGACTATATTTACAGATAGTAGTTTTCGTTCTACTTATGATTTAATAGCTACATTGTGGGGTGGACCAATTGATGAGTTTCTAGTTCCTAGCTTTGAATGCATCCAAGATGGCGCTACTGATGCTATCAGGAAAACTTGTGAGTTAGTGGGAGCTCAAGTGGTTTTCTGGGATATGAGAGAACTATTGATATTTAATTTATCTCGTAGTGGTGTTGACGGTGAATCTATACTCCCAAAGTTCGATAAAGTTCTTACTGAGCTTTATGCTCTGATTGATGATACACGTGGCGACATTTTATTTGCAAGTATTTTGAAGGCATCGGGGGATGGTTATGTTGGGGTGTTACAATGTTTTGTATCTGTTGCAGGAGTAGATGTTAGAGCAATTCTTTTGTCACCAGACAGTGTTTGTATCATGCGGTTTCTTAATCAAGACACGGCTCCAGTGTTGTACAGCCTTGTCTTTGGAGAAGGAGCAGTGCATGATTTTCCATCACTTGTTCTCTTCACTACAATGCAAAAGCTTGATGTTGGAAGATTCAACAGAGGCTATGATGTCCTTGTTAGCCATCTGCTTCTTTATCATTATAGTACTACGAGTATAGCCAGAGAACCAACCATCTCAAAGGATAAGCTTTATTTGTTTTCATTTGAAGAATCTGCAGCAATCCCATTTTTACGTGCAAAGGATGGTTTCTCATGTTGTTTGAAAGAATTTTATTTTTCATCTATTACTACTAGACAAGGTTCAATGCTCACTTACATGAGCCTAATATATTGTGGAGAAAATGCTACTAACAGTGTTCATAACTCGAACCTTGAGGACAAGGTTTTTTTTTTGCGGATGAGAGTATTGTTGTAAACAAAGTTGAGTGGGGAAGGGATTATGGGCCAGAAATGTCAAACAACGGTGATCCAGTTGGGACATTTGGGCCAGAAGTTAAAGTTAAAGTGAGAAGAAGCCTAATGATTAAACACCCAAATGGAATGCTAGGACGTTATATTTTGGATCCAGGGGGAGATACAGAAAGTGGAATTATGTTGAAGCCTCGGCTCAGTCTGTTCTTCTCATCTCCTCTGCTGAACCTGTTTCTCATCCCCTTTCTTCTTAGCTTTAGGTTGCAATTTCTCTTCTCATTTACTCTCTATTTCCTTTAGTGTTGTTTTCTTCTACTGTATTACTATTTGGTTATTGTAGTTCCGTTTGTTGAGTTAATATAATCAGTTGGTTTGGGTGTAATATCCAGTCATTACCAAGTTGAGTGGGCAAGGGATTATAGGCCAGAAATGTCAAACAACGGTGATCCAGTTGGGACATTTGGGCCAGAAGTTAAAGTGAGAAGAAGTTCAATGACTAAACACCCAAATGGAACGCTAGGACGTTATATTTGGGATCCAGGGGGATACAGAAAGGGGGATTAGTCCTCGGCTCAGTCTGTTCTTCTCATCTCCTCTGCTGAACTTGTTTCTCATCCCCTTTCTTCTTAGCTTTAGGTTGCAATTTCTCTTCTCATCTACTCTCTATTTCCTTTACTGTTGTTTTCTACTATTGTATTGCTATTTGGTTATTGTAGTTCCATTTATTGAGTTAATATCAGTGTTGTGAAGAGCGTGAAGCGAGGAAAAGCAACAACCCCCATTTCACGAGAAGCGAGAACCGAAGCGCTCGCTTTTTCGAAGTGAGGCAGAATTTAAAAAAATAAAATTAAAATAAATATTGTTTTGAAGGAATGCTTTCAATTCTTCCTTCAAATGCGACGGAACTTTAGGACAAGATGCGACATTTGGATCACCACCAATTAGATGCGCTTTTTGACGATAGATTCCCCCATTTGAAATCTTATCATAAAAAAGACATCTAATGGCCATCTTGTTGGTCTCGTTAACTCTTTCAGAGTAAGCCCAAGCCGAGTCTTTCCTATCTTCTTTTGGCGCCATTAAAAGAACAACTACATAACACATAAGAAAGGCAATAAGAACTAAGAATAAAGGATACAAAAAATTAGAAAAATTCTCTGTTAAAAACTGGAAAAATTAGGCAGTAATTTTCTGGAAAAACTTCGCCAGCGTTTTGCCGCTTTTTGGACGTTTAGAAAGAAAAAGAAAAAGATAAAGAAGAAGAAGAAGAATGAAAATGAGAAGTTCAGAACATACCTGTTGAAGTCTTCAAGTCTTGAACTTGAAGTTGAAGAAGAAGAACAACAGCCCTAGTTGATGCTTTGAGATTCTTTCAGAAATCAGAAGTAGATGAAGAAGAAATCGCTGTTGTTGGAAGTTGAAGAACCCTAGTCGCTGCTGTTGAAGAAGTCCAGGCCAGTGTTTAATCCAAAAAACTCGTTTTTAATAAAATAGGGTTGGGAATTTTAAAACAGAGAAGCGGACGCTTCTTCGCTTCGCTTTCCCCGCTTCTCGCTTTTTACAGAGAAGCGGTTCGCTTTTACTTACCTGAGTCGCTTCACCTTACTGAAGCGCTGCCCTTCACGCTTCGCCTCGCTTCTTGCTTAAAGCGAGGAAGCGGGCGCTTTTTTAAACACTGGTTAATATAATCGGTAGGTTTGGGTGTAATATCCAGTCGTTACACTGATGAAAAAAAAATCTTCTTCTAACCAAACAAACATACAATATGGTGAGAGGCTTCATGTTCCTGTAACCAAACAAACATACAATATGGTGAGAGGCTTCATGTTCCTGTTTCGAGATTGGTTAACACCACTATTTCTCTTTTCTCCCTTCTTTTTCTAATGAAACATATATAGTATAAAGTCAGCATAAAATTGTCTTTTTAGTTCCAAATTATGCATGTTGGTTAACATCAAGACTTTGCAGAAAAGAATAGCCCTATGTTGAATAGCAAATGAATTCTCAAATCCAAAGGCATAGATTTCCCTCACAAGATTTTCTTGCAAACACATGCATCAAAACTGTTGTAAACTTCATTATATGATGTGAACAATTCATGCTCCATCCCAAAAGCTCTTCGGTGCGCAAGCTGGCCATGACTGATACCAACGTGGTATATTAAAAGGAGACTGAGTACTTGAAAAGATTTGAGGATAATAGTTTTCAGCAACTATTGCTTTATCCAAAAATTGCTCAAATATATATGTCGCCGAGTTCAGGAATGCAATATGAGAGGCAGAGAAGTACCGAAAGCTGTTGATACAATAAAATAACTTCACGTATAGATGAAAACATAAGAGATGAACAGTGGTTTTAAGTACTAAAAGACACCTTGAGATGTTTCATATGGTTTCAATCACGCACCTCATTGGTCTCAGTGATTCCAAGTCACGGCCATCTTCAACTCCTCTGCAAGTTACCTACAATTATAAAGAAATCTTATAAATAATTAAAATCACTATCAAAATTGTAAATACTTGCACATATAAGAATCCATACATATCAAAATTTTCCTCCCACAATTAGATCAAATGCCTACAAGAAGGTAAAGAAACAGTGTCATATTAGATTGAGGTACTCAAATAATAGAACCATAATAGATGGATTCTAGACCGACAGTTCACATGATTTTCCAGAAAAATAATCAATGACATAGTCATCCACAAAGTATTATATTACTTTACACATATACTGCAACTTGCAAGCTAAGCCATGCTCTTTTAATGAAAGAAAATGAGAAATTCACTCCTAACAATTAAGACAGACAAGCATCCTAAAAAATCGAATTTATTCAATTAAGTTTAGTCAAGGAAAAATGTCTCCATCTCTCATTACTGATTTAAAAAAAAGGAACATGGCTCAGCATGAAATCTCCAGATTAGTCAGCATTTAACAAATGAAATGAACATATAAGAAGATGCATTAGTAATCAGCCATTGTCAATTGAGATTTGTTGAATATCTTCTTGCAACAGGCAACCCAAAGCCAGAAAGGTGAACAGAACCAAGGGAAGAAGACAAAGATGCAAAGGGAACACAACTGATCATCGAAAAATTAATCTCAAAGGGAAAAAGAAAAGTAAAATAGTTATCAATATTACATACCAAATGAAACTTAAGACTGATATACACCTTAAATATTCTTCCCATTCTTAAAGATTAACAGAATAATACCTTAACAAAGATTTTCCTATCACTTTGATGTCTCTTATAACTTCTTCACCCTTTCTTTATTGTCTTCTTGTTCAGTTGAGGAACTGTTGTTGTTGCACTATCTTTTCTGCATTTTCACTACCACGCATCTAAAGACAATCATTAAATTCATAACCAATATAAAAATACGCTGCAAAATTAGGGAAGAAACACAATATTTAACCTTTTTTTAAAATTTCTTAACCCCTATACATCATGTCTTTTCTCTTCAGCAAAAGTTCATAGCAAACAAAAAAGGAAAAAAGCTAGATTTTACCTTACCATCGTCTTCACATATCACATTCTTCCTCTCTCTTTTGTCTTCTCCTGAATTGTCATTCTTTTATCTGACAAAATCACAAGAAAAACACTTTTCTTTTGTTGATTAGCTCATTCTATCACTCTAATACATCCATCACTTTTCCTATAAATAGAATTATAAATTCTATAAATGCTGCAAGCACCGATTGCAGATGTTATTCTCAGTTTTTTTTTTCCTTTTTTCATAGGACAAATAATGTGAAAGTCAAAAGGAAAGGAAGAATAAGGAGAAGAATGTTTCACCCGGAATCCCCATGGTCGGATAAAATTGTTGCTTCGACGCCTGCGACTCAAAGACGGGAAAACCAATCTAAGGCCTGTGATGGAAAATAAAAAATAGGAATTTAATACAAAGATACATGAAGACAAATATCAACCAAACATGAAGTTTTGTACCTTTAATTCTTCAAATCTTTCTCACAGATGGTTAAGCTGATTTTTTTTCAATTGAGATTTTGCTTGAAATAGTTGTTAGTTGTTTCTTCTCCTTGTTTATTGTTGATTTATTATCTATTTTTGGCGCCACTGCAATGGAAGCGGTTCTGTTCCTTGTTGATTTATGTCTTTGAAGAGGCGAGAATTATTTTGGAACGGTTTTAGGAGAATTTTGAGAGACCGATGCCTTTTCTGATTCCTTACTATTAGAACTGAGTCTTCAATTTTTTGACGTAATAATCAATTAAATGTGTAATAGTCAGAGGAAAACGCCCTAAAAACTGAGAAAATAGATAAACTCATTCCATGTTCAATGGAAGATGCCACTTCATTTTTTAAGGGCGCTCTTATATATATATTCTAAAACTGGAAGAAGATTTATAGAAACTTAAGTCACGAATTCGTTGGCTTAACGAGGGCGATGCGAATACAAAATTCTTTCACCAATCAACCATTAATCCATGTAGACGTAACAGCCTTATAAGACTCCATTGGAAACTGGTCCTAGCATGTCTATCAGGCCTTCAATCCTCTAGACATTACCCAACAAGTTATTTTCTTCAAAGTTTAGAAAAGGATCTTTTTCAAGAATATAATACTATTCTAAAATTGGAAGAAGATTTATGAAAACTCAAGTCACAAATTCTTTGGCCTAATGAAGGCGATCCGAATACAAAATTCTTTCACCAATCAACCATTAATCGACGTAGAAGTAACAACCTTATAAGACTCCGTTGGAAACTGGTGCTATCACATACCCATTATTAGGTCAAATTTTGTCTCCTTCTTCACTCAACTATTCACGGCTGATTCATGCTCTTCCAATGCCTCCTTTGTCACCTCACCTTTTCACACACTAACTGCTCACGATGCTTCTCATATGGCTAGACTACTTGAAGTGGAAGAAATCAAACAAGCCATCAATTCTTTTAAAGCTTTAAAAGCTCGTGGCCCCGACGGTCTACACCTCTTCTTTTACCAAAAATTATGGCTAGAAGTTTCTCAATCCGTCATTGACTTATGCCAAAATGTTTTACATACAAATACCATCCCAGAAGAAATTAACAAAGCATACCTTTGTCTTATACCCAAACAACGACAAGCAGCCAAGCTCACTCAATTTCGACATATCAGTCTTTGCAATACGATTTATAAAGTCAGTACAAAAATAATTGTGAATTGTATTAAATCCTTTCTACCAAACATAGTCAACCCAACACAATCTAGCTTCCTTAAGGGTCATAGGGCAGCGAACAATGCCACCGTGGTGCAGGAGATTCTTCACCACTTTCGACAAAGGAAAGGCAAGATCCCTCACATGCTACTCAAGTTGGACCTAGAAAATGCCTTTGATAGGCTTGAATGGTTGTTTATCAAACGCACTCTTATATTCTTCAACTTCCCCACTCACTCATTCAGTTAATTATGTCATGCGTGGCCACATCTTCCATCTCCCTCTTATTAAATGCTTCACCCACAAGTTATTTTACACCAACTCGTGGTATTCGACAAGGGATCTTCTATCACCATATTTATTCATTCTCTGCATGGAAATGCTCACGCAATATAGAGGCAGCAGTTGATCATAACAATTGGCTACATGTCTCCTTATCTCGCCTAGGACCCCGTATCTCTCACTTATGCTTTGACGATGACATCATCTTAACGTAAAAAATAACTGCTTCTTCTTGCCATGCAATGATCGATACGCTTACTTCCTTCACCAACCTCAGTGGGCAGAAAATCAACTTTGAAAAAACTAAACTCTTCTTCTCCAAAAACTGCTCCACCTCCAACAAGAATTTTGTTCTTAGCTCCTTCAACACGCCAGAAGGCAACTCTATAGCCTGTTACTTGGGCTTCCTAATGTTCACACGCAGGCAACGTACCCACGACTTCCAATTCCTTCTCGATAATTTCAAAACGAGACTATCAGGCTAGAAGCCACATTGTCTCAGTACGACAGGAAGGGCAACTCTCATTCGCTCAACTTTGAACACACTCCCAAACCATACCATGCAATATATAACACTAGCTCACAATATCATTGCTCACTTAAATAGGTACCAAAAATTGTTTATATGGGGATCTACGTCTCAATGTAGAAACCTTCACCTCCTTCATTGGAACACAATCACCTTACCAAAATCCCAAGGGGGACTTGGCATACAAAAACTCTCTCTCAAAAATCGTGCATTGCTAGCCAACCTGGCTTGGCGCCTATTTAAATCGCTCCTCTCACTTTGGGCCTCCATCTTACTATCAAAATACTCCAATGCCAAACAAGGATCCTTTATCTGGAAAAACATCCAAATGGGCTAGTCATACTGCACACTAGGAACCCAATGGACTATAGCTACAGGAGACCACATCAACTTTTGGCATGATTCAT
>AWOL01S0006912.1:208277-240825 GCA_000715115.1 Nicotiana otophora | reverse complement strand
CCCCCCCAAATACGCTCTTTACTTCACGGACCACTTCCCATGTTCGAATCCCAGAAAACTATTAGTTCCTACGTCATAAACCAACAATGGAACCTCGATAGCATTCCTTTGCCATTACCAGAATCCATACTAAATCAAATTCAGACCATCTATCTTTCCCATAGCCCTACTCACTACGATACTCTCATTTGGAGCCTCACCAGCACATGGCAATTCACAGTAAAATCCAGCTACCAATCCATGACCACCCCTTCCAACAATCACACTTACTCCTGGCTATGGAAACTACACTTACCTCCAAAACTCAGACACTTCTTATGGCTATGCAGCCATGAACGCCTTCCAATAGTAGCCAACCTAAACCACATTAGCATCCTTCCTACCCCTACCTGTCCGCAATGCAATACCTCCCCAGAAACTATCTCCCGTCTCTTCTTCCATTGTGACTGCACGCGTACCTTTTGGCAAGCACTAGGACTCCTACCTCTTATTAATCATACACACAATCTCAATTCCCCTGCAATAACTTATTTTAAGACCCTCATCCACCATAATCACCCATACACCACCCATCATATTCCCCTCTCCATACTTATTCCATTTTGTTTATGGGATATCTGGTTGACACGCATCAAAAATTTATTTGATAAACGCAACGACTAAATTGATCCAAATAAAACTATCAATAGCAACAGAGTTCCATTTCTTAACTAATAGCACGGCTAAACATACGACCAAAATCCCTCTATATATCAAATGGAACCCTACCACAGGCCCACTACAAACTTAACACGGATGGGGCCTCACCAGCTACCCTAGCTAGTGGCATAGGTAGTGTTATACGCACTCACTCAGGTGAGTAGAAGGTGGGATTCTCGGGGAAAGCCGCTTCAGGCAATAGTATACATGTGGAACTAAGGGTCTTGCTTGATGGATTAAGACTAGCCTTGCAACACAACTGCCGTCCGCTACTCATTAATGTTGATGCTAAAGAGGTAATTACTTTGCTGCGTCTTAATAATCCCCATTATACTAATTTGATCCATTACTGCAGGTTCATACTTTGACAGCTGGGTGACCCCGTCATTAAGCATACCTACAGGGAGGCGAATATGATCGTTGATGGGCTAGCAAAATATGTTTCCACGCTGCAGCACAATGGCAGCATCTACCTTTTCGATTCACCGCCAGATTTTGTGAAAGAAGATTTTCTACTTGACCAAACAGGCAGCTTACACACAAGACTTTTTAAATCTTGCATTTTGAATCCCCACGATCCCAGGGTGTTTCATGCACCATTCTCTGTTGTAACCCCTAATGTACGCTCTTACGTAGCTTTCCCTATTTTTTGTAATGACTAATGATCCCACTGAGGATCAACCCTTAGTACTAGTTAGTAACTTAGACATAGCTAGTACGTCTAACACATCGGCGGATGCCCTCAGCCCCACACTTGCTGTAACTCCTTCTACTGCATAACTTATATTAGTAATCTTTATGACCAAAAATCATGTCGCCTTAACACGCAATTCCTCTTCCTTCCAATCATGACCTTTACCCTCCATTCGCCTCCTCACATGGCCGACAATTCTCCTCCTCCTCCTTATTCTCAAACCCTAGAAAACAATAATCAATCCTCTCTCTCCGACTTCTCCTCTACCATCGCATCACTTTCCGTCGACGACGAACGCCGTTCCTCTCAAACCTCAACCACCACCACCATCACCCCCACTAATCCTAATCCTGTTTCGCTTCCTTTTGATTCTACTCCCCCAACTCTCCAGTACCTCTCTTTTAACCAAGACCACACATGCTTTGCCGCTGGCACTAGTCACGGCTTCCGTATTTACAATTGTGACCCACTTCGCGAGAGTTTTCGCCTGGATTTTACTAGAAATGTTAAGTTTTGATACTGGTGGTGGAATTGGTGTTGTTCAGATGCTTTTCAGATGCAATATTTTAGCCCTAGTTGGTGGTGGAGACACCGACCACAGTACCCTTTAAACAAGGTCATGATTTGGGACGATCATCAGTCCCGGTGCATTGGTGAACTTTCGTTTCAATCCGAGGTGAAATCTGTGAGGCTTAGGAGGGATAGAATTGTTGTATTTTTATTGCAGAAGATTATTTTATACAATTTTGTGGATTTGAAAGTGCTGAATCAGATAGAGGCGGTGGTGAATCCAAAAGGTTTGTGTGAGGTTTCACATGTAGCAGGGTCAATAGTTTTAGTGTGCCATGGGCTGCAGAAGGGGCAGGTCAGGATTTAACATTATGAGTCGAAGAAGACCAAGTTTATAATGGAACAGGACTCGAGGATTGTGTGTTTTGCGCTTACGAATGATGGCAAGTTGATTGCTACTGCAAGCAGTAAGGAGACTCTTGTTAGGGTCTTCAATACTTTAGACGGATCTTTGCTCCACGAGGTATACCGTAGTTAGAATGAAATGCCTAGTTTTTTGTTGAGTTGTTCTTATTATGTTGCTAATGTGGTGAAACTAAATTTTCCGAGAGAAGGGTAACTAATAAAAAAATATGAACTTTTGGGCGTTAAGTAATCAAGAGTACAATTTTTCATTCCCATTGAGCTGCATCCCGAGTATGTTACTTGTGCGTTGGTCAAGTAGAGTTTTGATTGGTTTTGACGTTTAACTTGTTTTCGACCTGAAAACATCCTCTGAGCTGTTAGCTTTTGGATTGGTGTCTCGACAGGCAAGAAACGTAAGCACTGCGAGATTGTACTAAAGACGATGAAAGAAATCTAGGAAAACTTGGAATATTTTTTCCTTGTAGCTTTTACGATTACCCGCTAGCATCTGTAAATAACATAACTCTATGAGGAGTCGTTAACAACTTTGAAATTGAACATTAAGACATCAGGTGCAGGTAATGAATCCGAAAACTTAAGGACCCGAAAATGTTGACTGCATTAGCTCAACCTTTACACTGGGATGTGGATTATAAGTTCTTGAACTGACCTGATTTTGCTTTATTGAACTTGTCCTAGAGAATATAGAGGTGCAGCTAAACTAGCTGACTGATAGCATTCAACAGCTTGTTTCTTTGTTATCTGGGTCCAAATGTGAATTATGTCTATTTAGTGATTCTTTTCTATTCCTATGTTATCATAAACTAGGCAAACCTGCCCAATCCCATGGGGTTGTCCTCTATAAATATAGAGATCATGTATGATAGTTAGGAACAAGCTTTAGTGGTTAAAGGACGTACTAGCTCGATAATGTTATTTCATGTTTGTTAGGTAATCAGGCTCATGGCGACATGTATCTTCCTTCATTATGTCGCTACACCAAAAGAGGCTTTTAGCATATATTTGCTTTTACCGGCAATATGTATTGCCGCAAAAACTGTTTACCCGAAAAATGGATAGAGTTGAATTTGTACGTAGTTCTAAGAGTATGTGGTATAAATTGACACAAATCGTAAGAATAAATAGAAATATCGAATATTAACTGTAAAGAATGAAAAATAAGCAAAATTGAAAAGAGAATGATTTATGGATTAAGCAAGATGAATCAATCTATGAAGCTTAAATGAGGATAATTCTTCAATATTGGAATGTATGATAATATGAGTTACAATGTATGCGAAACTTGTCCCTTTACAGAAATATAGTCACCCATTTTACAGTGGGGAATCCTACTTTAGATATAATTAAAAATACATAGTGGGGAACCCATGATAAATCATCTTTTCCCTAATTTCCGCCGAGATTCTCTCCCTTAGTGCTGCTGCAACGGCTCTTGTCTATGAGCTCGATCTTGATCAGACTCAGTATTGGTCGGTATTGGTCGGTTTCTAGTTTTAGAGCTAGAAGCGGGTTTGAGGTCGATGCCGACTCACGGTCCGGTAATGACTTGGGCTCGGTATTGGTTGGCCTCTGGCCCTTAAGCTCGATTCCATCACATCTCATCATAGTTCGATTTGGACCTGAGCTCGATAATGACTCCAAGCTCGATATTTGACATGTTCCTGAAACTTGAAGCTCGTTTGTGCCTTCTTCGGATCCCATCTCGATATTATGAAGACTTTTTTCGGTCCATTATGTTTCGATCTCGATCAGACGTACGAAGGCCGAAATCAGTTTCGACCATATACAGATAGTCCCCTCGTTTCTCGGGAAGGATGTGGCAAGAAACGATATGATTTCTCAATGGCTCGATCAGATATAAGATGACGTTTACATCGGGCTCGATCATGGCGCACGTGATAGTTGTCCCGTCGTTTTAGCTTTTCAAGGCATTTAATGCGTGTCAGACGGTGGTCGGCTACCGCTGATATTGAACCGACATTGCTCAATCTATAAATAGCCCCTCATTTTACCATTTATCACATTTACATCTTCAGTCTCCAAATTTTCCAAGTTCTTCTTCTGAGTTCATATGTAAATTTGTGATTTTTTAAGTTCCTCGGGTGGATAAAGCCACAGCCTGAGAAGTGTGTTCCTGGAGCATGTGTTCTTACCTCTGATTTTAAGGTCGATAAAGGCTCATTGGTTCTCGGCCGATGTGATCCAGTATCGAGGTATATGTGTTCGATAACCGAGGGGCACCTCGAACAGCTAAAGAAAGATTGCAATTGGGAGAACAAAAAAATAGTAATCTCATCTTCTGCAGAAGATATCACTACTTACGTGAAGGGGTTTTTAAGTGCGTATACTTACCCTTTTACATTAGGTCCCCTTGACCCTGTTATTATTGATTTCTGCCGTCAATACCAAATAACCCTAGGCCAGATCCACCCTTCTTCTTGGCGGATCGTTATTTTGATCCGTTACTTCGTGAACAAAATCGAGGGGAGGCCTTTCACCCTCGACTATCTCATTCGATTGTACTGCCCTCGCCTCTTTCGAGGCGGGTTAATAAAACTTCAGTGCCGGGCTACCAAGGTTCTGTTATCAAGCATAGACGAGGACAGGGATTGAGGCTGGATGGGCAGGTTCGTTCGAGTGAAGACTTTGGACCTGATTCCGACCAAAAAGATGCCATTTTCCGAGGAGTGGAACATGAAGCGTAAGTGTAATTCTGTTGTTATCTCCTACTATTCTGCCCCTTCATTTCTTTTCTCACCGATATCCCCTTTTTGTGATACAGTGGTTCCTTGGATGCCCGGTGCAGTTCCCAACCTCAAGAACTGGGTACGGGATCTAGCTTCGACCTCTATATATGTCGAACGTTCATGGCATGATTTGTCAAAGAGCCGATGGGAGGCTAAAAATCATGGTAAGCCTTTTTCTCGTATCTTTGGTAGTTCGAACGAGATGTTTTCCATATACTTAGATCAATTTTCATGAATGTAGGTGTGGGGAAAGATGCGGTTTTGAGGCCCCCTCCCGTCAAGGAAGGAGCTTTGACCTCTGTTCCAAAACTGCTGAAGGATAATATGAGAAAAAGGGCCTCCGCTACCGAAGATCCAAAATTAAAGACGATGATGGCTCGTAAGCCGAGGAAGAATACCATCCCTTTGACTATGGAATTCGTTCTGCGTCTAAGGGATGAAGATGATGAGGAAGAAGAAAACGACGGGTCTGTGCTGGTGGCCCTAGCTAAGAAAACCATCGATGCCCCAAAGGAAGCTGAATCGATGGTGATTTATAAAGCTCCGCCTTAGACTAAGGAGATATCGGAGGAAGGTTCGGGCAGAGTCTGTGAATCATTAGAGCCCGAGGATGCTTCCCACCGAAGTTAATAAATGGTGGGTATATCAGAAGGTGCCGGTCCTGAAGCTCTCCGAACTGAGGAGAACACCCCAAGCGAGTCGCTTGGGGCAATAGTAATCAGAGACTCGCCCACTCTCCCTGCCTTTTCCGAAGGGGCGATTTGAGAAGCCCAAGCTTTGGGGGCCCTCGAGATAAACCGGTCTCATGAAGGGGAGAATCCCTTCTGTAATTTGTTTACTAGAGTCGAGGATGTTGCTGGCCCTAGTGATGTGTCGGGCCTTTTCTGTGAAGTGCAGCAAGGTCTGAATCGGGTAAGCTTTAACTCCCTTCGTTGATATTACTTTTATGTTTGCTATTCTTCTCTAACTCCTTTTCTTCTTTCTTACATAGGCCGTAGCGGTTCATCGAGAAGCATGTTCTCGGTCTCGAGCTAAGCTGTGTCGGTACGAGGCCGACCTCCGACGGGTCACGGAGGAGAGGAACGCCCTTAGAATCCTCTTCGGTCAAAGGGAAGAAGAAATCAAAGACCTCCGAGCTGAGTTGGCCAAGGCTCAACAAGACCAGACCGACCTAACCGAGCAGGTAATAATAATCTTAAAAACCCATGGGCTCGATCCTGGAATGGTGGCTAATATTTCTATCTCACAGCTGCAGTAGAAGCTTGAGGTGATTGTGAGGCTTTGTGAGGAGGTCGATATGATAAGGGCGGAGTCCTTGGGATGGAAAGATGGTATGGACCGTCTTGCCACAGAAAAAAAAACCTGCTCGAGCCCAATTATCATCGGCCGAAAACCAACTTCAAGGCATGAAGGAGAAGATCTTGGTTCAATCAAGAAAAATAGAGAAGCTTGAGGCTCGGTTGGCTTTCGAACTTGCCAAAGCCATATCTAACGTTGAAAAGGCAAAGGCTAATGCGGATGCACTCGTGGCCGTTTATCGGGCCGATGCTGAAGCTGCTCTAGTACAGGCAAGAGAGGCAACCGAGACCGCTAACACTCGAGCACATTGGGTTGCTGAACTTGCTAAATACTGATCTCGGAGGGACACCCTCAAGGAGATCCATGCTCGAGCTCTCGATCTCGCCGAAGAGATAAAAAGGGCTAAAGAGCTCGAAGCTGATGTTGAAGCCTTGGCTTCCGATAATGATGATGATGATGATGATGATGATGATGATGATGATGATAATGATGATGATGATGATGATGATGATGATATGATGATGATGGGAGTAAGAGCGGGTCCGAGAGCGAGGAGGAGCTTGATGGAGAAGAGACCGCCCCCGGAGATAACCAAGAAAATTACCCCTTAGTTTCCATTTTGGTTTTTGTGTAGGGTCCTGTTCGAACGTTGTAAACATTCTTGTATAAATATATATAAAGATCTTTCCTTTGCCTCTATTTTATTCTCTGCCATGTGAAGATTTTGTTTTATTCATAAGGCGTTAGGCAATTTGATTGAATTTGGACCTTGTAGCCCATATAACCGAGTTAGTGCTTGCTCAAACTTGAAATAAGGTAGCCCGTAGGCTTAGTAGTCGAGTGAGTGATTACTCGAACTCGAAATAAGAGTAGCCCGTAGGCTTAGTAGTCGAGTGAGTGCTTGCTCGAACTCGAAATGGTGTAGCCCGTAGGCTTATTAGTTGAGTGAGTGATTCGAACTCGAGGTAATGTAGCCCGTAGGCTTATCATTCGAGAGAGTGATTCGAACTTGAAGGAATGTAGCCCTTAGGCATAATAGTCGAGTGAGTGATTGCTCGAACTCGAAGTAAGGTAGCCTGTAGGCTTAGTAGTCGAGCGAGTGATTGCTCGAACTCGAAATAAGAGTAGCCTATAGGCTTATTAGTCGAGTGAGTGATTTGAACTCGAAGGAATGTAGCCCGTAGGCTTAATAGTCGAGTGAGTGCTTTGCTAGAACTCGAAATAAGGTAGCCCGTAGGCTTAGTAATCAAGCGAGTAATTGCTCGAACTCGAAATAAGAGTAGCCCGTGGGCTTAGTAGTCGAGTGAGTGCTTGCTCGAACTCGAAATGATATTGCTCGTAGGCTTATTAGTCGAGTGAGTGATTCGAACGCGAGGTAATGTAGCCCGTAGGTTTATCAGTCGAGTGAGTGATTCGAACTCAAAGAAATGTAGCCCGTAGGTTTTTTAGTCTAGCGAGTGATTACTCGAACTCGAAGGAATGTATCCCGTAGGCTTTATAGTTGAGTGAGTGCTTTGCTCGAACTCGAAGTAAGGTAGCCCGTAGGCTTAGTTGTCGAGCGAGTAATTGCTCGAACTCGAAGTAAGGTAGCCCGTAGGCTTTATAGTTAAGCGAGTGATTGTCCGAACCCGAAATAATATTAGCCCGTAGGCTTAGTAGTCGAGTGAGTGCTTGCTCGAACTCGAAATGATGTAGCCCGTAGGCTTATTAGTTGAGTGAGTGGTTCGAACTCGAAGGAATGTAGCCCGTAGGCTTTATAGTCGAGTGAGTGCTTTGCTCGAACTCGAAGTAAGGTAGCCCGTAGGCTTAGTTGTCGAACGAGTAATTACTCGAACTCAAAGTAAGGTAGCCCGTAGGCTTTATAGTTAAGCGAGTGATTTCCCGAACCCGAAATAATATTAGCCCGTAGACTTAGTAGTCGAGTGAGTGCTTGCTCGAACTCGAAATGATGTAGCACGTACGCTTATTAGTCGAGTGAGTGATTCGAACTCGAAGGAATGTAGCCCGTAGGAGTTATAGTCGAGTGAGTGCTTTGCTCGAACTCGAAGTAAGGTAGCTCGTAGGCTTAGTAGTCGAGCAAATGATTGCTCGAACTCGAATAAGAGTAGCCCATAGGATTACTAGTCGAGTGAGTGCTTGCTCGAACTCGAAATAATGTAGCCCGTAGTCTTATTAGTCGAGTGAGTGATTCGAACTTGAGGTAATGTAGTCCGTAGGCTTATCAGTCGATCGAGTGATTCCAACTCAAAGGAATGTAGCCCTTAGGCTTAATAGTCGAGTGAGTGATTGCTCGAACTCGAAGTAAGGTAGCCCGTAGGCTTAGTAGTCGAGTGAGTACTTTCTCGAACTCGAAATGATGTAGCCCGTAGGCTTAATGGTTAAGCGGCAGTCCCCGATTTCTGGGGTAATGGTCGGCCCTTGAGCCTGTTTGCGTAATAGATCATACAATAGAGGATGGGTTGTGAGACATGAGATATGGGCAAAGAAGTTTCTTTTCATGTCATTATACATGTGTTTATATTTTGTACCAGGGATCGAGCAATCTACCCGAGCATGGTTCATTTTGACCATTTGGCTCTTACAATTTTTCCTATCGGAACCCTGTTGTTATGAAGTAACTTTTGCATCGAACTTGATAATCGAACATCGAACTTGATATATTTGAGGGTAATGCCCCACCAGTATTCGATGTTGATTATAAAGAGGCCTCGGATACTATTGAATTGTTCTAAGTTAGCACGATCAATGGTTGCCTCATTAAAAGTAAAACCAGTCTAAGGGAAAAGGAGTGCAACGTATGCTTTCAGACCTAAGGCTTCATGTTGAATGATCCATCCTTGTTCCTGATCGAACTCCTGCAAAGGTTAGTTTCGAAATATAAACGAACATGGGAGGGTCGTACCTTAGCAGTAGTATCGTTTTAGGTGCGACACATTCCAATTGCTTGGTAGTTGTTTGCCGTTTATAATACCGAGCTTGTAGGATCCTTTACCGACGTTTTCGAGTACCTGATACGGTCCTTCCCTGTTTGGACCCAATTTTCCTTCATTTGGATTTCGGGTGCTTAGAGTGACTTTCCTTAGCACTAAGTCCCTGATTTTAAAATGGCAAAGATTGGTTCTTTGATTATAGTATCTTTCGATCTGCTGCTTTTGGGCGGCCAATTAGACGATAACAGCTTCTCGTTTTTCATCCAATAATTCGAGGCTAGTATTCATAGCTTTTTGATTTGACTATTCTGTTGTATATCGAAACCTAGCACTGGGTTCCCCGACTTCGACTGGAATCAAGGATTTGGAGCCATATACTAAGGAGAATGGGGTTGCCCCCATACTGGATTTTGATGTTGTTTGATATGCCCAAAGAACTTCGGGTAGGATTTCTCTCCATTTTCCCTTAGCGTCGTTCAACCTTTTCTTCAGGTTTTGAATGATAGTCTTGTTCGTCGATTCGGCCTGTCCGTTCTCACTAGGGTGATACAGTGTCAATACTATTCTTTTTATTTTGTGGTCTTTAAGGAATTTTGTTACTTTGCTACCGATAAATTATTTCCCATTGTCACACACTATTTCAACGGGTATCCCAAATAGACATACGATATGATCCCAGATGAAGTCTATAACCTCTTTCTCTCTTACTTTCTCGAATGCCTGTGCTTCAACCCATTTAGAAAAATAGTCAGTCTTAAATAAAATGAACTTAGCTTTACCTGGGGCCGATGGCAGAGGGCCGACAATATCCATTCCCCATTTCATGAATGGCCATGGGGATAGGACTGAGTGAAGTTTCCCTCCGGGCTGATGGATCATCAGTGCAAACCTTTGACATTTGTCACATTTTCGAACAAACTCCTTTGCATCTCTCTCCATATCGATCCAATAATATCCTGCTCTGATTATTGTTTGGACTAATAATCGGCACCAGAATGATTTCCACAAGTACCCTCGTGAATCTCATGTAGGATGCAGTCGATGTCTCCTGGACCTAAGCATACTGCAAATGGTCCATCGAACGGCCTTCAGTATAATATTCCATCTACAGTCAATGTGAATCGAGCAGCTTTGGTTCATAGGGCCCTCGAATTTTTAGGGTCCGATGGGAGCTTTCCGTTCTCCAAGTATTCAATATACTTATTTATCCAACCCCAGGTTAAGCTTGTAGAATTTATCTCAGCATGACCTTCCTCGATTACGGATCTCGAGAGTTGAACGACAGTACCCGAGATGATCTCATCTTCCTCGACCGATGATCCCAAATTTGCAAGCGCATCGGCCTCACCGTTTTGTTCTCGAGGTACATACTGTAAAGTCCATTCTTTGAAATGGTGCAAAGTTACCTATAGTTTGTCCAAATACCTTTGCATTCTATCCTTTTGAACTTCAAAGGTTTTGTTTACTTGATTTACCACCAGTAAAGAGTCACACTTGGATTCAATGACTTCTGCTCCCAATCTTTTAGCTAGCTCGAGACCTGCAATCATGGCCTCATACTCAGCCTCATTGTTAGTCAACCTAGTAGTTTTGATAGATTGCCTAATAGTGCTACCTGTAGGCGACTTTAAAACGATGCCTAGACCGGACCCCTTCACGTTCGAAGCCCCGTATATGAAAAGGGTCCATACCCCCGATGATGTACCCGATTTCAGCAAGAGTTCCTTTTCGACTTCGGGTACGAGGGTTGGCATGAAATCATCCACGAAGTCCGCTAAAATTTGAGACTCGATAGCTGTCCGGGGTTAATATTCGATATCGTATCCACTGAGTTCGACGGACCATTTAGCCAATCGTCCTGATAGTTCGGGCTTGTGCAAAATATTACGAAGTTGGTAAGTGGTTAATAAGCATATGGGGTGACATTGAAAGTATGGTCTTAACTTTCTAGAGGCGCTTATCAGTGCTAATGCCAATTTCTCTAAGTGTGGATATCTAGTTTCTGCTTCCCCTAAGGTTCGACTTACATAATAAATGGGAAATTGCGTACCTTGCTCTTCTTGAACTAGGACACCACTTACCACGATCTCTGATACTGCTAAGTGCAAGCAAAGTTTCTCGTCTGCCTTTGGAGTGTGAATCAGTGGTGGGCTCGATAAGTATCGCTTCAATTCCTCTAACGCCTGTTGGCATTCCGGGGTCTAGGAGAAATCGTTCTTCTTTTTGAGTAGAGAGAAAAACCTATGACTTCGAGCTGATGACCTTGAAATGAATCATCCCGTTAGCCTCTGTACGTCTTTTACACTGTCCACGATGGCGATGTCTTCGATGGCCTTGATTTTATCGGGGTTGATCTCGATTCCCTGATTCGATGCCATGAAGCCAAGGAACTTGCCCGAACTGACCCCGAAAGCACATTTTTCGGGGTTGAGCTTCATGTTGTATTTCCTTAAAATATCAAATATTTCCTGCAAATGAGCCAAATGGTCCTCTGCGCGCAAGGACTTAACTAGCATGTCATCAATATAAACTTCCATTGATTTACCTATTTGTTCCTCGAACATTTTATTTACTAGGCGTTGGTAAGTAGCTCCTATATTTTTTAGCCCGAAGGGCATCACAATATAACAATATGTTCTGTACTTGGTGACAAATGAAGTTTTTTCCCGGTCTTCCGGGTTTATTTGGATTTGATTATACCAGGAATAGGCATCGAGAAAAGTAAGGACCTCGTGGCCGGCCGTGGCATCGATCATGCGATCGAAGTTGGGCAGCGAAAAAGAATCTTTGGGGCACGCCTTGTTTAAATCCTTATATTCTACACACATCCTAAGTGTTTTCCTGTTTTTAGGGACTACAACTACATTGGCTAACCTTTCGGGGTATTTCACCTCCCGAATAGACCCCATTTTAAGAAGTTTAGTTACCTCGTCCTTTATGAATGCGTGCTTTACCTCGGACTGGGGTCTTCTCTTTTGCTTCACCGGTTTAAACCTAGGGTCCAGGCCTAGCCGATGTGTCGTTATATCCGGTGGGATCCCTGTTATATCTAAATGGGACCAAGCAAAACAATCTATGTTATCGATAAGAAATTGAATAAGCCTTTTCCTGAGTTCGCTGGTTAATCCCATTCCCAGGTATACCTTTCGATCGGGCAAATGCTCGATTAGTATGACTTGCTCTAGTTCTTCAATCGTTGATTGGGTAGCGTCGGAATCATCGGGGGCCACGAAGGATCGAGGGATCCTTTGATCATCATCTTCGTCAATCTTCTGATTTTCTAGTTGGGTTGAAGCTGACGTTTGTGATTGCTATTTGGCATCTCGTTCCCCTTTTGAGTCCGACCCCTTTGTTTACGAAGGTGAGGATATCAGAATTGCTTCTTCGACAGGAAACATTTCTCTCGCGGTCGGTTGTTCTCCATACACTATTTTGACTCCCTCCGATGTTGGGAATTTAAGAACCTGGTGGAGGGTCGAAGGTACAGCTCTCATATTGTTGATCCATGGTCTTCCAAAAAGGGCGTTATACCTCATGTCGCCTTCGATTATATGGAACTTCATTTCTTGGATAGTCTCGGCCACGTTTATTGGCAAAATTATCTCGCCTTTGATGGTTTCACATGCCATATTGAATCCGTTTAGAACCAGGGTTGTGGGTACGACCTGGTCCTGTAGACCGAGCTGTTCTACAACCTTCGATCTGATAATGTTGGCCGAGCTACCTGGATCAATTAACACACACTTAATTTTAGTTTTATTCATAATTACGAACATTACCAGTGCATCATTGTGAGGTTTCATGACTCCTTCTGGATCTTTATCATTAAAGGACAAGGTTCTTGTGGGTGCGTAATCTTGAGTTCGAGGTCGCTTTTCTCTCACAACCGCTGTCTTAGTGCGTTTAAGCACCGGCCCTTGAGGGGTATCGACGCCACCGATGATCATGTGGATGATGTACTTTGGTTCTTCCTATTCGTTTTGTTTACCGAAATCCCTATTTCTGAAATGGTTTTTGGCCCTGTCGCTTAAACATTCTCGAAGGTGCCCTTTATTGAATAACCGGGCTACCTCCTCTCTTACTTGCCTGCAATCTTCCGTTCTGTGGCCATGGGTGCCATGATATTCACACATTTGATTGGGATTCCTCTGGGTAGGATCGGTCTGCATGGGTCGAGGCCATTTAGTGTCTTTGATGCATCCGATAGCCGACACGATGGCGGATGCATCAATGCTGAAGTTATACTCCGATAACCGTGGTGCTTCCTTAGGCCCGGTAGGCCTGGCGGACCCATTTTTGTTCATCAGCACCCGAGACCCTTGACCTTGATCACTTCTTTTATTGCCTTGTTCGGGGTTATGTCTCAATCCATTGATCCTATGGTTTTCCCTATATGGTCAGTATCCATCCCTTCTAGCATCGGGTTCAGAACCTAATTGATCGTCTTCGACTCTAAGTTTTGACTGGTACCGATTATGCACGTCGGCCCAAGTAATAGTTGGGTACTCGATCAGGTTATGCTTTAACCGTCGTGAAGCCGTCGAACTTTATTTGTTCAAACCTTGAGTGAAAGCCTGAACAGTCCAATCGTCTGTGACTGGTGGCAGATCTATTCGTTCCATTTGAAAACGAGATACGAACTCCCTTAGCATCTCGTTATCCTTTTGTCTTACTTTGAACAGGTCCAACTTCCTGGTCTCCACCTTTATGGCCCTGGCGTGCGATTTTACGAAGGAATCTTCCAACATAGCAAAAGAATCGATAGAATTAGATGGTAAATTATGATACCATATCATTGCTCCCTTTGACAGGGTTTCACCGAACTTCTTCAATAATATGGATTTAATTTCATCAGCCTCTAGGTCGTTCCCTTTAATGGCACGTGTGTAAGAGGTGACATGTTTGTTGGGGTCGGTAGTTCCGTTATATTTAGGAATCTCAGGCATGCGGAATTTCTTTGGGATCGGTTTAGGAGCCGCTCTTGGGGGGGAAAGGCTTTTGTACGAAATTTTTGGAATCTAAGCCCTTCAATATCGGTGGTGCCCCCTGTGATCTGATCAACTCTGGAGTTATATGTTTCTACCTTTTTGTCGTTTGCTTCGATCCTCCTTTCTCCTGATTCTATTTGTTTGGTCCGTTTCTCGAACATCTTAGCAATTTCGGGATTAGTCCCCCGACTCTTGCTCATTTGACCTTATTATAGCTGGTTCCGTTCTGTGGGCGATTTCTCGGGGTAGACCGGGCTCCGACCTGCTTGGTATCTGGGTTTGACTCTGCAACTGAGATATTGCTGCCTGTTGAGCTTGCAATATTTCAAAAATCATACGCAAGCTGACGCCATTTTCCTCGACGTTATGTGTATCTCGAGCTGCAGATCGAGTGCCACCATGAATGATATTTTCAGGTTCAGAATGTAGGTTTGCCTCAATGGCCACATGCGAATTAACATCTAACGACACTTCGACTCGAGCTCCAACGGCGTCGACAAGCGGCCTTTCGGTCCTAGGCGTCAAGTTGTTGTTCTCACCTTGAAGACCGACTTGTTGTCGATAGGTAAGGCCATTTAATTGATAGCTCGTCGTTGCTAATCCGAAATCAAAGACACTTCCGTAAACAAGCGTAAAATGGCGTGTTTTTGCAGATTCGTATCAAATAACCACTGTTATCCTTAGCCCCACGGTGGGCGCTAATCTGTTTACCCGAAAAATGGATAGAGTTGAATTTGTACATAGTTCTAAGGGTATGTGGTATAAATTGACCCAAATCGTAAGAATAAATAGAAATATCAAATATTGAATGTAAGCAAAATTGAAAAGAGGATGATTTATGGATTAAGCAAGATGAATTAATCTATGAAGCTTAAATGAGGATAATTCTTCAATATAGGAATGTATGATAATATGAGTTACAATGTGTGCGAAACTTGTCCCTTTACAGAAATATAGTCACCCATTTTATAGCGGGGAATCCTACTTTAGATATAATTAAAAATACATAGTGGGGAACCCATGATAAATCAACTTTTTCCTAATTCCCGCCGAGATTCTCTCCCTTAGTGCGGCTGCAACGGCTCTTGTCTATGAGCTCGATCTTGATCGGACTCAATATTGGTCGGTATTGGTCGGTTTCTAGTTTTAGAGCTCGAAGCGGGTTTGAGGTCGATGCCGACTAGGGGTCCGGTAATGACTTGGGCTCGGTATTGGTTGGCCTCTGGCCCTTAAGCTTGATTCCATCACATCTCATCATAGTTCGATTTGGACCCGAGCTCGATAATGATTTCAAGCTCGATATTTAATATGTCCCTGAAACATGAAGCTCGTTTGTGCCTTCTTCGGATCCCATCTCGATTTTATGAAGACTTTTTTCGATCTATTATGTTTCGATCTCGATCAGACGTACGAAGGCCGAAATCAGTTTCGACGTATATAAAAACATTTACCAGCAATTGATTACATTCCATTGCATCCAAGGTCACTAAAGCCTCTAGTGGCATTTATGCCAAATGCTAGTAAAATGCCAAATGCTAGTAAAGACCCATAGTATTGCCGCTAAAAACAATTACTTTTAGCGAAATTTATTTAGCGGCAATTAGTATAGCCAGTAAAGCTGCATTAGAAATGTGATATCCAACATATTTTGCAGCTTTTGTTATTGCCAGTAAAAATGCAATAATTGCCGGTAAATGAGATCTATTTTAGTGGGAATATAGCAGCTAAAATTTACCATAAATTTTGCCGTCATTCACATACTTAACCAAACATCAAAAATAAAAACAACAAGAACAATAAGATAAATACAACCATTGAATTCCATTTAGACTCAAGCATTTGAACATTTGAAACCTGTGACTTTAACAAAGGACAAAAAATGCATAACATTCTGCTTCTAGCCATTTACTCTGGTGCTAACTAGAACCAAGAGCTAGCATGTGCTCACACCCATTGACAAGCCTTTACCATCAACTTTTATAGCAGCAACAACAACATGCTGCCTTAAACCCTATTTATCCTTAGTCTCGTTATTATCTTCACTCTGAACAGCAACAAAGTATATAACATGTTGAACAAAATGGGACAGAATCAGAAACCATTTTGAGCAGCAAAGACTACAACATTTAACAAGAAGACAACAGAAATTCAACCTAGCTTAGACAGCAGTATCGAGGCTAATATCTGTCCTCTATCTGAAATTTCCTCATTGAATACAAGTCTACAAAGTCTTCGCCAAAAAAATTGGAGCTACTACTCACCTGTACCAGCATACATTTCACCATTAAAAGGCTTTGTTATCTGCTGATAGATTATTAGGTTCACCCATCAACAAGTTACTAGTTTCCACTTTGCCAAGAATCAAGATTACCACCTTAAGCCGTAGGCCAATTTTATCTATTAAAATCACTCTTTTAGCTTATACCAAACTTATAACTACAAAAAAGCAAAAATGCAGCCCCCTACTGTGGGACATACCTAAATTTTCATTAAAAAGTTAAAAAGTCCAGATACAAGAAACTCAGAATTCATGTAAGTTTCATAAGTTTCAATAGACTATTGGAATAAAGGGGACTGAATTTAAAATTCAACTAAGAGCATAAAAAGGAAAAGATAAGAGAATATAAGAAAGAATTACATTGCGGACACTCTTTAATTTCAAAGGCACATTTGGTACTTGAGAGTTGAGGCAGTCTACCTTCTTTCTAGGAGCCAATTCTTACATTAATATTCCAGTGTCATCCTCCTATTCTATAGCATTTTTATAAATATCACCTAAATAAATATCAAAAATAAATTCTTGCGTGCCATTAAACAACCAACATTCACATCCAGTTATTTACAATGACGATAAACTTGTCATCCACCAGTATTCAGCTCATATCATTAGATTTCAATTGATCCATCAATAGACTTCTAAGAGTAGCACCAGGAAGAGTCAAAATTGTATTTCAAGATATTGTAGTCATTACGGCTAATCAACAAAAAGTATCAAAACTGTAGATCGTCTAATTTGACATCATAGGAGAAAAAAAAGTAAATAGTACTTTAAAGTTTCATCAAGGGCTAAAATTCCTGAGCTCTTCATTGCATCCAGATATGACCAAGGAGATGTACTTTGCAGCAGGATCAAATATATAAGGACAAGGAACCTAAGTTATATGCTAACAATGTTAATTCAAAAAGCAAAGAGGAAGTCATGAGCAAACTCATTGATAAAAAGCTGAAGAAGACATCCAGAAGACTAATAATATGGTAATAATAATAAATCTAGTAAGAGATCTGTACAACAACATATTCCCTTGTGCCTCCATATCCTTCACATAAAATTGGACGGAGGGAGTACTAGTTATTATGATGACACCAAAGTTAACTGCTAAAATAGAGAGTCAGTAGCTTTTTGTCTCGAAGCATAAATTGATTTAAGAAAATAAGCACTAGCGTATTTGTATTCTCTCTTGCATCAGTAATTCGAGCTATACCGACTTGTTTCAAACTAGCAAATTCTATACTCAGAAACAACAAAAGTGATTCTCATTGAACTTCAAAGTACCTTGCGCAGGAGACACTTGAAAAAGTGGTATATTGTTGCTCAGCAATCCAAAGATAAGACAATAAGCTATTGATGAAAGGCTGAAGCAAGACAACAAGAAGACTAAATAAGGAAAAATAAAAAGAAAAAACTCAACTTTGCCACAAAACTTCTTAAACACCAACTAAAACAAAAAAAAAAGTCTAACTTTTCAATCTAATATAAATGAAACCAAAATATAGACACACAAATAGAAATAGGACACGTACCTGAATATATTTATATCAAGAATTACAGAAAATCTCACTTCCTTTACATATTCGAATCACTTTTATATTCAATGTCATTTCCTCCATCATTATTAGCTTCACCTTCAAATGGACGAGTTTCAAAATGTGATTTCGTTTCAATTACAATCCCATCAGTACTACATCTTACCCAATCATTATTGTCATGTTCTAAATCACGAACATTTTCTAAGAAAGTTAAATCAGCTGTATCACTCTGCATTGATGAGTCACACCGCATGCTATTTTCTCCCATATCAATAATGTCTCGAGGTTTAATTGACCTAGGGACAAACCATTCATGATCTAGAGATCTTGAATAAATATTACTTGTTGAGCTTGTCATGCAAATATAAATGGCTCATCACTTTCCCGGCCGCCTGAATGTATTAGGCGTGAGAACTTCACAAGCGTAAAACCTAAATCATCTTTCTTAACTCCTCTACCTTGGATTACATCAACCCAATCACATTTAAATAAGTCAACATTAAATTTTTCATAGTAGTTCAACTCCACAATGTGATTTAATCTGCCATAATATGTGATATTAGCTGATTTTGGAGCTTTGTCACTAGTACTTGCATAGCTCTCAGTCTTTGACACAACCATAACACCACTATTTTGTGTCTTCTTGGACTCTTCATATTGTTTTATCCGGAATCGATACCCATTAATCATATCGAATGCTTTGAATCTTCTTGCAAAGTAACTTGGACCTTGTGCAAGGGCTTTAACATCATTTGAGATATTAGATGTGAGTTCCAACTCATTAACCCAACCAAATAGTAATATACAATTACAATTAAAAATATAAGTTTATGGATGATAATTTAAAGTAGATAATGACTAAATCTTACTACTTACTTGCTCCCTAAACCATTCGTGAAAAATTTCAAAATGCAAGCTATCAAGTCGAGGTTGTGTAAGGCGACGCTTGCGATACAATCGCGTGATTTCACTAATATGCTCACTGTGCACTCGCATGTATATAACGATCCGACCGGTCATTTTTGAGAGTACTAGCCCCGAACCCCTATTTGTTAATCTCTCTATTTTATTTTTGGATTTTGTGACTTGCTGGGAGGGTTTGTCTTTGGTTTCGGAGTGCAATAGGACACATAGTCCCTAAAATAGAAGTTTAAGTCGTAGGAATCGACCGTAATTTGAATTGTGTGAAGACGACTCCGAAATAGAGTTTCAACAGTTTCAATAGCTCCGTAGGGTAATTTTGGTCTTAAAAGCATGTTCGGATATTAAATTGGAGGTCCGTAAGTCATTTTAGCGTCAATTGGCGAAAGTTGGAAGATGGATGATTTTTGGGAAGTTTGACCGTGAGTGGACCTTTTGATATCGGGGTCAGATTCTAATTTCGGAAGTTGGAATAAGTCCATAATTTTAAGTATGACTTGTGTGCAAGATTTGAGGTCAATCGGACTTGATTTGATAGGATTCGGTATCAGATGTAGAAATTTGAAGTTTTAAAGTTCATTAGGCTTGAATCGATGTGCAATTCATATTTTTAGCGTTGTTTTATGTGATCTAAAGGCTCGACTAAGTCCGTATGATATTGTAGGACTTGTTGGTAAGTTTGATTGAGGTTCCGGGGGGCCTCGGGTGGATTTCGGATGGTTAACGGATTAAATTTGGACTTATGAGAATGGGTGAAGGCACCAGCTCTGGTGTAATCGCACCTGCACAAGATTAACCACAGGTGCGAGCCCGTAGAAGCGACATGTTGATCACAGAAGCGGGTTGGAGCAGTGTGGGTAGAGGTCACAGATGCGAGGGAAGTTTCGCATCTGCGAGATCACAGATGCGAAGGAGGCAGCGCAGAAGCGGAAGGGACCTGGCATGGGGGCTCCGCAGAAGCGACCTTCATCTCGCAGAAGCGAGTCCGCAAAAGCGGATTTAGGACTGCAGAAATGGAGGTTCCGCATGTGCAGATGATTTGACTGCAGGAGCGAGGGGAATCGCAGAAGCGGATAAGTTGTCGCTTCTGCGACGCTGCAGATGCGGCTGCGTTTACAGAACACTTAAATACAAAGGTTCGTGATTTTTCTTCATTTTAAACATTTTGAGCTCGAGTTTTGGCGATTCTTGAGAGCATTCTCGAGGGATTTCTTGAGGTAAGCCTCTTGTACTTATTTTTGATCAATAACCTTGTTTTCCCATTATTTTCCCACCTAGATTGTGTGTGTTTAAGGTAGAATTTAGGAGTTGAAGGCTAGGGATTTAGGAGAGTTAAATCTGGAGATTTGGGTGGCGACTTGGTATCGGATTTTGGTAATTTTGGTATGGGTAAACTCGATATCGAATGGGTGTTCGTATTTTGTAACTTTTACCCAATTTCGAGACGTGGGCCTGGGTCGACTTATGGGGCAATTTTTCGATTCCTTGATAAAGTCATAGATTTATGATTTGAATTAGTTTCTTGTAGTTGTATGCATGATATGTAATTGCTTTTGGCTAGATTTGGGCCATTTGGAGTCGAAAAATCAAGGGAAAGGCATCCTTATCGATTGATTGAGCGAGATTTGAAATAAGTGACTTGTCTAACCTTGTGTGGGGAAAACCCCCTTAGGATTTGGTACTGTTATAACAATTTGTGATATGTGAGCACAGTGTACGCGAGGTGACGAGTGCGTACACGAGCTAAATGTGAAAATTCTGATTTTTGATGAGTATATTTCTTTTAAATTCCTTAACCGAGTTGCCTTAGCATGTGTAGCTATCATCTTTAGCCTAGTATTGCATGTTAACGTGTCTTAACCTTACTTGAAATTCATGCAACATGCATAGTTGCATTACCTATTTCCTTGATTATTGTATTCGGTTTTTAGATGTAGGATTCCTTGCCGTAAAGTCGTGGTTCCATAATTTATGAGTTGAATATTTACTTTGGGACTACGAGGCGATACCTAGGGAGATCCCCATGTCTTGCATATCTACTTTTGGACTACGAGGAGGTACCTCAGGAGATCCCCCTTTCTTGCATATTTACTTTGGGACTACGAGGCGGTACCTCAGGAGGTACCTCAGGAGATCCCCTTGTCTTGCATATTTACTTTTGGGACTATGAGGCGGTACCTCGGGAGATCCCCTGTTGAGCATTTACCTCTATTTGTTGTGCTATTATTTTCTGAAACTTCTCGTTGTTAAATTCTCAGTCATTTCAAAATATTATTATATCTTCTGCCTTGCTAATCTTTTAAACCAGTAAGGCCCTGATCTGACCTCGTCACTACTTTACTGAGGTTAGGCTTGGCACTTACCGGGTACTGTTGTGGTGTACTCATACTACACTTCTATACATCGTTTTGTGCAGATCCAGGTTCTTCCTACCATACCAGATACCAGTGAGTTGGACTGTACGTGGAGACTTCAAGGTATATCTGTCAGTGTTCGCAGATCTTGGAGTCCCCCTCTATCCTTATTATATTATTTCCCTTATTCCCTTTAGACTTTAATGTATAGAGACACTTAGTATTTTCTCTTAGAAGCCTGTGACTTATTTCTACAGGGTTTTTGGAGTTGTAATTATTAAATCGCAGTTTTTATTTATACATGATGTGTTGAGATTGGAGTTCAGTTTATTATTTATTTATTCCTCAAAATTGTTAGGCTTACCTAGTCTTAGAGACTAAGTGCCATCACGACATCCTACGGAAAAAAAATGGGTCCACAAGCAGGTTTAGTAGAGTCTCGCGGATCGGTACGGAGACGTCAGTACTTATCTTCGGGAGGCTATGGAACTGTTAGGAAAAGCTTAACTTCTTTGATTACTTATCGTGTGAGATTTTGGTTTCGGATTCTAAATTTCTGTCTTTCTATTCTCTCACAGATAGTGAGGACACGTACAGCTAGATCAGATGACTAGATACCAGCGCCCCTGCTAGAGCCGCGAGAGGCCGGGCACGGGGCCGAGGACGTCCATGTGGTGCAGCCAGAGCACCCGCACGAGCTGCTACAGAGGAGCCACCAGTAGTTCCAGTTGGAGGACAGGCACCTGAGATGCCTGTCACTGCACCAAACCTCTAGGAGACTCTAGCCCAGTTTCTGAGCATGTTCAACACCTTGGCTCAGGCAGGATTGATACCGCGTGCTCCTTCCACATCTCAAGTCGGGGGAGGAGCACAGACTCCTGTCACCGGTACCCAGAGCAGCGGGTTCAGGTCGACCAGTTTCTAGAGATCATACCGATGCAGCCGGTAGCTCCAGTTCAGCCTGAGGTTAGGGTAGCAGTTTCCGAGGAGGAGCATCTCAGGCTCGAGAGGTACAAGAAGTACCACCCTCATACTTTCAGTGGCTTGGCATCAAAGGATGCCCGGGTTTCTTTTTAGGAGTGCCACCGTTTCCTCCGTACTATGGGTGTTGCGGAGACTATTGGGGTTTCTTTCACTATGTTCCAGCTTAGAGGAGCGGCCTATCAGTGGTGGCGCACATAAGAGTTGGATAGTCTGGCTGAGGCAGCTTCCCTCACTTGGACTCAGTTCTCAGATATATTCTTGAGGGAGTATGTTCCCCAGAGTCTCAAAGATGCTTGGCTCGCAGAGTTTGAGCAGTTGCGTCAGGATTTTATGACCGTGTCGGAGTATGCGGTCCGATTTAGTGATTTGGCTAGGCATGCATCGGCCTTGGTTGCTACTGTTCGAGAGCGAGTTTGTCGGTTCATTGAGGGGCTCATCCTCAATATCAAATTGAGCATGGCCCGAGAGTTGGAGATGGATATTGCGTACCGACAGGTAGTAGGGATTGCTAGGAGGTTAGAGGGTATGCTGACTCGGGATAGAGATGAGAGAGAGGCCAAGAGGTCTCGAGTGTCTGGAACTTATAGTGGTGCTCGTGCCCCAGTTGCAACTCGTCAGGGAAGGGGTTATATGGGTCACCCCGTCCATTCAGCACTTCCAACTGCCAGCGGTGCTACGGCCACTACTAGGCACCACGATCCTTATTATGCCCCGCTAGTGTCTAGTATGCCTATGGATGAGTGGTCAATCCAGTCGATCAGGCCCGCAGCAGCCACATCCACCGAGAGCTTGTTTTGAGTGTGGTGACACTCGCCATGTGGTGAGGGATTGTCCCAGATTTAGGAGGGGTGTACCTCCACAGATTTTTCAGGCACAGCGTGCTCCACCAAGTCCTCAGGCTATGGTTACAGCGCCAGCTACCACCCCACCTGCACAACCAGCTGTAAGCATGTAATTTTTGACCCGCACATTAGATTTATCTTTAGTAGTGTAAGTATTTTTAGAATATCTCTTGGAGTTTATTTTTATAGGATTTTACTCTATTATTAATTTTAATTCTAGTTTCTAAACATAAAATTGAAAATACAAAAATAGTTTCACCTTTATAATATACAAAAATATATATAGAGTTCCACTCTTAATATAGATTTAGTTTAGTTAAAAATCAATTAGTATTTTATTATTATTTAAAAAAAAAAGAATGCATTTTAGGGCTAGTTTTGTCTTGGTTCAATTGAAGAAGACCAAATTGGGCCAGACCTGAGCCCAATAGCCAAAATTCCTAATCCATCAGCCCACTTCTTTCAAACAATCCCTTACTCGCTCCAAGACCCGCGACCCAACACTTGTCGTCCCGCCCCACTCCCTCTAAATCTGGGCCTTCCATTCTTTTCAATCCAATGGTCCTAGTCTTTCCCTCACACCATATAAAAAACCAATTATAACACCCCATCTCAACCCTAATCCCTCTCCAAACGGCGCCCACCTCTCTCCACCCTCACTGCCGCGCCTTACCATGCCCAAACCCGCCGAAAACCACCCGAAATCTCCCCAAATCACATGGTCCCCTCCCTTCATCCCCTCCTTCCACGTGGCCTGACATATAACCGTTTTCGTACGATCAAAATATTCCATCTCTCTCACGCGCTCTCACACGAAATTCATTTGAAGGCAAGGATAGGATTAATGGAGAGCGTAGGATTGAGTCTCACTCAATCTACTCCATCCATTTGTCCTTTACATGTTTTTAAAATCGAATTTTCAGATTTTTCATTTTGAAGAAAAGAAGGGAAATTTTCGGTTTCTTGGAGAGGAAGGAGAGAACATTCTAGGTTCTCTATATATACTCAAATTTTAGATTTTCATGGGGAAGTTTTTGACAGAAAACTTTGGGGGAAAGTGAGAAGAAAAGTTTAGGGTTCTATTCAATTTGGAAATTTTTTTAAGTTTAGTTTGAATTCCAGAAAAACGAAAAAAATACAAAAACACTTTAGTCTTTTCATTTTTAATTTCGGATTTCGTTTTCAAATTATGGAGTTTGTTTGAGGTCGTATTTGGTTTCGAGTTTTCGGTGCCGATTCGAGTTTCTGCCCGAGGTTCATTGAGGTTGAGTTCAGTGGTTCGCAGTTCTTGCTGCAGTATTGATGTTCATCTCGACTTTTTGTTGTTGTACTCACTTAAAGTGATTCCGACCAGAATTAGTTAAGAACTCTCGTTCAGGTCCGTTTCTTGATTCTCACTTATTTTATCTGGTGTTGATCTTAATATGATAAGAGCCAAGGTTTAATTAGTTTAACGAGTGTTGGAGAGATGACTTAGATGGGATTAATTTAGAACCATGTCGTTTGAGCTTTCCGAGGTCGTAATTAGATTTCTATGTGTTTTGTGGTTTGTTTTTGCTCAAATATGGCTAGTTTTGATATGAAGGATCAAGTTGATTAGATTTCGTATTGTTGGTTGAAGCTTAAAACGTGATGCTCTCATTCGTGTTTTAATCAAAATGATAGAATTCGTTTCTTGTGATATTCATGAGTCTGCCTTGTTTGTTCGGTTTTGAACTTAATAGTTTGAGCATGAAAACTGAATTTGAGTTTGCTGTTAGTTTTTGATTGAATTTTCTCTCTTTATAAGGGTGTTTGGTGTCCTCTGTTTTTGTAGCGATTATATGCAAGTAATTGATATAAGGTGGAAACACTTAGAGTTCAAGTGTAAGTTGAATATCGTAGTTTCCTGGGAATTCTTTGAGATCATATGGCTAAAACCTGGCTGTCGCGCTACTATTAAATACGTCATTAATCTATCACTGCATTCTGTTTATTGTTTCTTGGTTGCTAGCGTGGGTGTGATTCGATCAAGCGTTTATTGGTGATTTTTATGAATGTCTCTATTTGTTAAGTGGAGATTTGACCAAAGATATCTGCCTAAGCTCATTCAATTACCTTTGTTAGTATCAAATCGCGTCGTTGATTAATTCTGGCCGTGGACAGATAAGCTAGTTTCCTTAACACAATCAGGACTTTCCTTTGAATTTTGTTGAAATACCAAGTTGTAACCATCAATTCTCATGTGAGCAATTAGCATTTAAAAGGTTTTGTCCTTGTTGTCTTGTTAGTATTTGTTTATTCATGAAAAGTGTCCTCTACGTGCAACTGAGTTGATCATGAAACTCTTAAAATGTGAACAATGTTCAGTCATTTTTTTTGAGAGAATGAACGGGGAATTCTTGTGCTTATTCATGGAAGTTCGAGGATTCATTTATTGAAAACCTAGCCCATGCTCATGTTAATAGTTTGCTTGATTTTGATTTGTTGGTTTAAATAAATGTCCTTTAAAGAATGTGAAATGCCTGAAATGGATGCTCAAGGCGGTATGTATTGGATGCTTATTTTGTGACTACTTTGCTGCTGTAGAAAGTGCACGGTTAATCCCAAAATTGAGATTATTTCTGAAAAGAGTAGGTTGTGAGATTATTGGGTTATCAAAGGGACAGTAACGACTCTTATCATATTCGGATCCGACACTTAGTTCTTTTACTGTTATTTGTTTTCCTATGCTATCTTGTATATATATATCCTTTGGATGTCTATTTTCATGTTCGTGTGGATTGCACGATTCTATTTGGTTAGCATTTGCTTGAATGGCTGTGGGGCCGTGAGAGTGGGGAATGACCAAAGCCCATTAGTAATTAATAGTTCTCATGTTTTAGGATTTGGCTTGGTCAAATGCATGAAATAAGAAGTTTAAAAGGGAATGAGCATAAAATTAATTTTATTTCTTTTAGTGTTATTTATTTTACTTTTATTACATATGTCCGCTAGGAGCATGCTTAGGCCGACCACATTTGAGTAGGCAAATCTTTAGGTCGTTCGTATTTTAATTTCTTTTGAGGTGAGAGGTCTCCCCCTTAGTTAAATTTATCCAGGGAATGCCCCGAAGAACTTTGTAAATATTTTGAAGGCCTTGACGAGCATTGTGGAGAAGTCATAATATAGGTTAGTTTAGGATTTTTCTTTTCTTTTTCTCTTATTAAGTGGGGACGGCCTCGAGCCTCTTTTGTATTTTTTTTTCCTTTATGTGTCTTTTTGTTTTACTCAATTTGAATATTTTAAAAGCTAATTATATCGGGTACGCAACCGTGATTTTCATGCGACTCGGGGAATGCCTAACACCCTCTCCTCGAGTCAAATGAATCCCCTTATGTAGAATCTCTGGTGCAAACTGGTTCAAGGGTCAAATGTGTTTTATTTAAGGGAAAATTGCTTTTAAATGGTGACTTGGCACACCGAGATTATATGCCAAGTGACGACTCTGAGAAAATCCCTTTTTAAACTAATATTTTCGTCACTTTCAATTTTGAAAACCCTTTTGAGCTTCAAAAATCTTTTCGAGATGGTCGAGTACTTTCTTCAAGCCCTGGAGCCTACTTACTTTGGCCATTTGATCTCATCCATAGATAAACCCTTTAACTATGTGGTAAAGATGGGAGAAATGGTGGAAGAGGGACTAAAGTCAAGCAAGATCATGAGCTACTCCGCCATAAAAGCAACCACACAGGAAATCCAAAGCGGCACAGGAAGTTTGTTAGGCAAAAAAAAGAAGGATGATGTCGCCATGGTTGTCTCTGGACCATGGCGTGGCCCAAGGGGTTCACCTCACCAGTACACTCAGCCTCGACCCCAACCCCAAGCCTACACCTAAGCTCCATATAATCCACCCCAATAATATTTCCCACCACAAGACCATCAATACTAAGTTAGACCACCCCAATACCATGTTCACCACGCACAGTCATATGCTCAACCCCCTCCTTACCCACAATGGCGTGCTCCAACTCCACAAAATTCTTACCCACCCCCATAACCCTACCGAAACCCTACTGGTCCAAATTTTTGACCAAGGCTGAAGTATAGGAGAGAAAGGCAACATTAGAAAGAAACCTTCACTCCTCTTAGAGAGTCCTATGCCATTTTGTTTCAAAGGTTGAGGCAATTGGATGTGTTGAAGCTGATTGAGGCGAAGATACCAAATCCACCCCAAAGAACCTTGATTATTTTCTGAGGTGCGCATATTGTTCTGATGCCCTAGGGTACGACACAGAGAAGTGTTGGCATTTGAAGAGGGCAATCCAAGAGCTTATTGATACAAATCAGATTGTAGTCCAGAACCCGGATGCGCCAAACATTAACCAAAATCCTTTGCCAGCCCATGTAGAGACACACATGATTGAAATAGTTCGTAAGGATGAGGAGTTCAGGAATCCTTCTAAGTCCATCATGATGATTTGTTCCAGTGAAGGTAATTCGGTTAAGGCTCTAGACTCTACCAAAGTAACGCCCTTGACAGTTGAAGGGGTGACAAAGAAACCAAGCATGCTAGACGTGAAGCCACCTGTGTTGGTCGTGAAAGGGCCTTCGAAGGATATGGGGACAAGTCAGGAAAAGCCGAAAGTGGTCGCGCCAGGGATCCCGAACAAGCCTGTCGTAGTCGTGGAAGGAGCTTGTATTACCCCTGTTATTATTAAGCCAGTGACTCAGTTGCCAGTGGTTGATACAAAGGTTGTTCCGTGGAATTATAAACAAGTGATAGTGACATACAAAGGGAAAGAAGTGGAGGAAGAAGTAAATGAAACTGGAGGAATGACTCATTGTGGGAGATGTTTTACCCCAGAAGAATTGAGGAAGGCCAAGCCATTCAAGGATAGTCAAATGCCAGTAAAGAAGCCGGCCACCGAAGAAGAGGCTGAAGAGTTCCTGAAAAAGATAAAAGTGCAAGACTATTCTATTGTGGAGTAGTTAAGGAAAACACCGGCTCAAATCTCTCTTTTGTCTTTGCTGATACATTCAGATGACCACCACAGAGCCGTGATGAAGATTTTGAATGAGGCACATGTTCCTGATAAGATCACAGTGAATCACTTGGAGAAGATTGCCAACAAGATCTTCGAAGCAAACATGATCACTTTCTTAGATGATGAACTTCCTATGGAGGGTACAGAACACAATCGAGCTCTTTATCTCACGGTGAAGTGCGAAGATTCTATTTTCTCAAGGGTACTGGTTGACAATAGTTGTAGTGCAAATATTTTCCCTCTGTCCACTTTGCAAAAGTTGAAGATCGATACTGAAAAAATTCACACGAACAGTGTATGTGTTCGAGGCTTTGATGGGGAAGGTAAAGATTCTGTTGCTGATATAATGCTCAAATTGTCGATAGGGCCAGTTGAGTTCACTATGGAGTTTCAAGTGTTAGATGTGTCTATCTCCTACAATCTGATTTTGGGAAGGCCTTGGATACATGCGGCTAAGGCAGTCCCATCTTCTCTGCATCAAATGGTAAAATTCGAATGGGACAAGAAAGAAATAGTTGTGCACGGTGATGAGGATATATATGCTTATAATGACCCGTCTGTTCCAGTTATTGAAGCTGAAGATGATAAAGGGCCATGGGTCTACCAAACTTTCGAAATTGTGTCTGTTGAGAAGATTCTCGAGGGAGAATACAATCCAGGACCGAAGCTATCCTCCACGTCTGTCATGGTAGCAAATGAAATGTTGAAGAATGGTTTTGTGATGGGTAAAGGTCTGAGTTCATCTCTACAGGGTATTGTGCATCCTGTGTGCCTAGGTGAAAATCTTGGTACATTTGGTTTGGGATTCGTACCCACAGAGAAGGACGTGAAAAGGGCCAAATATTTAAGACAGAAGGTATGGTCACTCCCCAAGCCTGTTCCACACATTTTCGAGTCTTTTGTCAAGCCAGGCGCATCAAAACAGTCAATATCATTAGTCCCGAAACCTATGATCGATGTTGATGAAGAGCTGATCAAGAGGTTCTAGAGTCTGTTTGATGAGGTTAACATGGTGGAAGTTGGGGAAGGTTCTAGTAACACAGATGTGCAGCTCGTTGGGCCAAATGTGAAGCTTAGCAATTGGGAAGCTACTCCTCTCCCCACCCTGAAGGAGTTTTGGTAGTTTGCTTTGTTTTCCTTTCTGTTATCTGGGTTATTCAAGGGTTGTAATCCAAATTTTTATTTTCGCTTGTTTTGATGTTCAAACCCTTCTATCCTTTTATTTTCAATGAAATGCAATTTCCTGTTTTCTATTATTCCTAATAGTGTTTCATTTTTTTTTCTTTTGTAAAGTTCTTTTTTATGCTGGTTCTAATGACATGACATGCATGAGGGATTTTCAGCCAAGTCTTAAAAGCCAGTCTAATCCTAAAATAATGATTTAAAAAGTAGAATATGATGAAGAAGCAACATTTGAGGAAATAAGTAAAGAACTAAAGCACTTTGAAGAAAAACCAAAGCCTAATTTGAATGAAACTAAAGCAATCAATTTAGGAGATCAAGATAATATCAGGGAAACCAAGATAAGTGTGTATTTGGAACCACAAGTCAGGGAAGAAATATTAAAGCACTGTTTGAGTACAAAGATGTCTTTGCATGGTCGTATGACGATATACCGGGCTTAAGCACTGATTTGGTAGTTCATAAATTGCCAACTAATCCTACATTCTTTCCTGTCAAGAAAAAGTTAAGAAAGTTCAAGACTGACATGAGTGTGAAGATCAAAGAAGAAATCACAAAGCAGCTTGATGCAAAGGTCATTCGGGTCACTCGATATCCCACTTGGTTAGCTAATGTTGTGCCAGTACCAAAGAAGGATGGTAAGACCAGGGTATGTGTTGATTATCGTGATCTTAACAAAGTTAGCCCAAAGGATGATTTTTCATTTCCAAACATCCACATTCTGATTGATAATTGTGCCAAGCATGAGATTGAGTTTTTTGTGGATTGTTACGCGAGATATCACCAGATCCTGATGGATGAGGAAGATGCAGAAAAGATAGCGTTCATCACACCACGGGGAACATATTGCTACCGGGTAATGCCATTTGGTTTGAAGAATACTGGGGCAACTTATATGATGGCGATGACTACCATATTTCATGACATGATACACAGGGAGATTGAGGTTTATGTAGATGATGTGATCATAAAGTCAAAGAAGCAGTCCGACCATGTCAGGGATTTGAGAAAGTTTTTCCAAAGGCTCCGCAGGTATAACCTCAAGCTCAATCCAGTAAAATGTGCATTTGGTGCCCCATCCGGGAAACTGTTGGGATTCTGGTTAGTCAACGCGGTATAGAGCTAGATCTGTCGAAGATCGCGCCCAAGAATAAAACTGAGTTGATGAGCTTGCTCGGAAGGTTAAATTACAATAGTAGGTTTACTGCTCAACTCAGAACGACCTGTGAGCCCATCTTTAAGTTGCTGAAGAAGAATGCTACGGTCAAGTGGACTGACGAGTGTCAGGAAGCATTTGATAAGATTAAGAGATACCTGTCAAACCACCTGTGTTGGTCCCATCGGAGCCTGTGAGACCGTTAATTCTCTATTTGAAGGTCCTAGATAATTCTTTTGGCTGTGTACTGGGTCAACACGACAGCACAGGCAAGAAAGAGAAACCCATTTATTATCTCAGCAAGAAGTTCACTCCTTATGTGGTTAAGTATACTCTTCTTGAGAGGACATGTTTTGCCCTGACTTGGGTGGCACAAAAGTTGAAGCATTATCTTTCATCCTACACTACTTACCTCATTTCTCGCATGGATCCTCTAAAGTATATATTTCAGAAACCTATGCCCACAGGAAGACTTGCAAAGTGGCAGATTTTGCTCATAGACTTTGATATTATCTATGTGACCCAGACCGCGATGAAAGCCCAAGCTTTGGCCGACCACTTGGCCGAGAACCTAGTGGATGAAGAATATGAGCCATTGAAAACTTATTTTCCTGATGAAGAAGTGATGTATGTTGATGAGGTTGATCTTAATGAGAAGCTAGGTTGGAAACTCTTCTTTGATGGAGCTGCTAACATAAAAGGTGTCGAAATATGGGCTGTACACATTTCTGAAACAGGACAACACTAACCTGTAACAACCCAGCTTCAATTTTATTGCACTAACAACATGGCTGAGTATGAAGCATGCATTCTGGGTTTGAGGTTAGTTATAGACATGGGAGTCCAGGAAATATTGGTTCTGGGAGATTCAGATTTGTTGGTCCACCAGATTCAGGGAGAATGGGAAACTCAGGACTTAAAGCTCATACTGTATCGACAATGTTTGCATGATCTTTGTCAATGGTTCAGGTCGATAGAATTCAAACATATTCCCAGGATGCATAATGAGATTGTCGATGCCTTGGCTACTCCGGCGTCCATGTTACACCATCCGGACAAGACTTACATCAACCCTCTACATATCCAAGTTATCAGCATGCCTATTGTAATATGGTTGAAGAAGAATTTGATGGTGAACCTTGGTTTCATGATATTAAGGAATACATCAAGTCAAAGGTATATCCGGTACATGCCACAGGTGATCAAAAGAGAACCATTCGACGTCTGGCTAGTGGATTTTTCTTAAGCGGGGGAATCTTGTACAAGAGGACTCTAGACTTAGGACTGCTGAGGTGCATAGATACTAAAGAAGCTTCAACTCTCATGACCGAAGTGCATTCTGGAGTTTACGGGCCACATATAAATGGGTATGTCTTGGCAAAGAAGATACTTCGAGCAGGTTATTATTGGCTCACCATGGAACGAGATTGCATCAGTTTTGTTCATAAGTGTCATCAATGCCAGGTGCACGGTGATTTGATTCATTCCCCGCCATCTGAGTTACACACAATGTCTGCACCTTGGCCCTTTGTTGCTTGGGGCATGGATGTCATTGGACCAATTAAGCCTGCAGCATCGAACGGGCATAGGTTTATTCTGGTGGCCATTGATTATTTTACCAAGTGGGTCGAAGCTGTAACTTTGAAGTCCGTGACCAAGAAGGCGATGGTAGATTTTGTTCATTCAAATATCATTTTTCGGTTCGGAATCCCCAAGGTAATCATCACAGATAATGCTGCTAATCTCAATAGTCATTTGATGAAAGAGGTATGCCAACAGTTCAAGCTTATGCATCAGAATTACACTCTGTATCGTCCCAAGGCAAATGGAGCTGTTGAAGATGCTAACAAGAACATAAAGAAGATACTTCGTAAGATGGTGCAAGGTTCTAGGCGATGTCATGAAAAGTTACCTTTTGCTTTACTAGGTTATTACACTACTGTTCGCACTTTAGTAGGTGCAACTCCTTATTTGCTGGTATATGAAACTGAGGCAGCCATACC
>AWOL01S0006912.1:130575-208197 GCA_000715115.1 Nicotiana otophora | reverse complement strand
CTCTACATATCCAAGTTATCAGCATGCCTATTGTAATATGGTTGAAGAAGAATTTGATGGTGAACCTTGGTTTCATGATATTAAGGAATACATCAAGTCAAAGGTATATCCGGTACATGCCACAGGTGATCAAAAGAGAACCATTCGACGTCTGGCTAGTGGATTTTTCTTAAGCGGGGGAATCTTGTACAAGAGGACTCTAGACTTAGGACTGCTGAGGTGCATAGATACTAAAGAAGCTTCAACTCTCATGACCGAAGTGCATTCTGGAGTTTACGGGCCACATATAAATGGGTATGTCTTGGCAAAGAAGATACTTCGAGCAGGTTATTATTGGCTCACCATGGAACGAGATTGCATCAGTTTTGTTCATAAGTGTCATCAATGCCAGGTGCACGGTGATTTGATTCATTCCCCGCCATCTGAGTTACACACAATGTCTGCACCTTGGCCCTTTGTTGCTTGGGGCATGGATGTCATTGGACCAATTAAGCCTGCAGCATCGAACGGGCATAGGTTTATTCTGGTGGCCATTGATTATTTTACCAAGTGGGTCGAAGCTGTAACTTTGAAGTCCGTGACCAAGAAGGCGATGGTAGATTTTGTTCATTCAAATATCATTTTTCGGTTCGGAATCCCCAAGGTAATCATCACAGATAATGCTGCTAATCTCAATAGTCATTTGATGAAAGAGGTATGCCAACAGTTCAAGCTTATGCATCAGAATTACACTCTGTATCGTCCCAAGGCAAATGGAGCTGTTGAAGATGCTAACAAGAACATAAAGAAGATACTTCGTAAGATGGTGCAAGGTTCTAGGCGATGTCATGAAAAGTTACCTTTTGCTTTACTAGGTTATTACACTACTGTTCGCACTTTAGTAGGTGCAACTCCTTATTTGCTGGTATATGAAACTGAGGCAGCCATACCCGCGGAAGTTGAGATTCCATCCCTTCGGATCATTATAGAAGCTGAAATTGATGATGATGATTGGGTCAAAACCTGGCTAGAGCAACTGAGTTTGATTGATGAGAAAAGTTTGGCAGCAGTATATCATGGTCAATTGTATCAAAAGAGAATGTCAAGAGTATACAACAAGAAGGTGCATCCCCAGAAATTTGAAGTGGGCCAGCTAGTATTGAAACGCATCCTTCCACATCAGGCCGAACCTAAAGGCAAGTTCGCCCCAAACTAGCAGGGGCCGTTCATAGTGACAAGAGTGTTGCCCAATGGTGCTTTATATTTAATAGACATAGAAGGCAGATGTGTGGATACAACTATCAATTCTGATGCAGTTAAGAGATATTATATATGATTTCTTTGCTTATCTTCAATTGCATTTTATACTTGGCATGCTCAAAGTTGGAATGACGAAGGCATTTTATTCTGCTACCCCAAATATTTTTATCCTTTGTTACCCATTTTGAGCCTTATTTATTTTCTTTCATACCCCTCTTTTGGAATCAGGACTAGAGTTAGAAAATAGAAAAAAAGGGGGAATAGAAAACAAAAGGAAAAAAAAAGAAAAAAAAATGAAAAAGAAGAAAAAAAGGAAAAAAAGAAGAAGAAGAAAAGAAACAAAAAGCAACAAAAACAAAACAACTTTTATGTTGGAACTACATTCGACCTAATTCGTTTTTAAGGATACGTAGGCAGCCTTACTCTGAGGTTCGATCCCATCAAAACAAAAATTTAAAATTCTCCAGACTCAAAGAAACTAGGACAAAAGTTTTAGTTTTGCAAAAGATATGATTCCAAAAGTTATAATTTTGAACCCTTTCATCTTAAATTATCTTGAGCCTTCATGCCACCCTTTCTTTCTAACCCTGTCCAAAAGCCTACACTACGGTCCAAAGAAAGACCTCTCGATCAATCTGTGAGGATGCCAAGTCAAGCAAGATAGAGGTATGATTTACATCATGGGTAACACTTTGTTCATGGGCACAACGAAAAAAATGAATAAATGAGAGAGTCTTATTGGTGAAAACCCTCACGGACTGCGTAAGGCGATGGTGAGCTAAGAAAAAATTTAAAATGAGAGAGTCTTATTTGTGAAAATCCTCACGGGCACCGTAAGGCGACAGTGAGTTAAGAGATGAACAAATGAGAGAGGCTTGTTGGTGAAAACTCTTCGGGGCACTATAAGTCGAAATAGGTTTGTGACTTTATAGAAAATTTGGATCATTGAAAGCCCGGTTTTTGAAGTATGAAGACATGACATGAACTGAAAATGTGATTGGTTGGATGGGTTAGGCTGAAAAATCCGAAATGCATGTCATGATCATTGGAACCAGATGCTTCACTCAGATAAGTCTCTTTTCCATTCTTCCTCAAATAGTCATCTTTGTTCAAAATTTTCTTCTTCAAATAATCATCTTTGTTCAATCTTTTCCTTTTTATTCCTAATTCTCAAAGTCACCTCGCTTTATTGTCTTTTGGGTCTATTTTTCTGAGTCTCTTTCAAGTTAGTCTTTGTTAAACAAGCAATAAAATAATTCAAAGCCTAATACCGGCTTCTTGATTGCACAAAGCAAAGTTAGGCCAAGCACACCGCAAGTGATATGATTTGGAAGGAGAAATGTGGTGGTGACTGAAGTTCAGGTGATCAAGTGAATCTTGAATTTCGAGGAAATGCAAAGGTTCAACAATCGTCAGAATGAAATTCCATAAAACAAGTGAGTGTAAGGAATTCGGGTCATTTAGAGGTTTTGGTGGTCAAGGTTTGACCTTAAGGTCAAACAATTCATTGTTAGCCTGAAGCAACGATGGGATTTAATTTTAAGTTTTCCGGACACCTTCAGCAACGATGCCACAAACTAACCACCACATTTTCAAACTCACAAAATTTCCCTTGATTGAAACAGGGGCAGGGAAATTTGCTCAGTCGCATGGATCCTCCATGAGGAAAGCATGGTTCAAGGGCAAGAAATTTTTGTTCAGTCTGTAGGGATCCTCCATAAGGGAAGCATAGTTCAGGTAAGTCCGTTTTCGACTTTTCAGGACCCTCCTGGATAATGGGATTTAATTTTAAGTTTTCAGGACCCTCATAGATAATGGGATTCAACTAACACTCATAAATGTTCATGGTACAAACTGGGGCCGAAAAATTTCTTTATTTTGCTTGTTTTGTTATGTTTGTAGGTACCCACCTGGCGAACGAGGAAATTCATTTAAGAGTTAATTCAAGTTTCAAGTAAGTAGCAGGTGCCCACCTGGAGAATGAGGGTACTCATTTAAGAGTTAGTTCAAGTCAGTAGCAGGGGCCCACCTGGAGAATGAGGAAATTCATTTCAGAGTTATTTCAAGTTTCAAGTTAGTAGCAGGCGCCCGCCTGGAGAACGAGGGAATTCATTTCAGAGTTATTTCAATTTTCAAGTCAGTAACAGGCGCTGACCTGGAGAACGAGGGAATTCATTTCAGAGTTATTTCAAGTTTCAAGTCAGCAACAGCAGCCAGCTGGAGAACGAGGGAATTCATTTCAGAGTTATTTTAAATTTCAAGTTAGTAGCCGGAGCCCACCTGGAGAACGAGGGTATTCATTTCAGAGTTAGTTCCAGTAGCAGGCACCCACCTGGAGAACAAGGGAATTCATTTCAGAGTTATTTCAATTTTTAAGTCAGTAGTAGGCGCCCACCTGGAGAACGAGGGAATTCATTTCAGAGTTATTTCAAGTTTCAAGTTAGTAGCAGGCGCCCGCCTGGAGAACGAGGGAATTCATTTCAGAGTTATTTCAATTTTCAAGTCAGTAACAGGCGCTGACCTGGAGAACGAGGGAATTCATTTCAGAGTTATTTCAAGTTTCAAGTCAGCAACAGCAGCCAGCTGGAGAACGAGGGAATTCATTTCAGAGTTATTTTAAATTTCAAGTTAGTAGCCGGAGCCCACCTGGAGAACGAGGGTATTCATTTCAGAGTTAGTTCCAGTAGCAGGCACCCACCTGGAGAACAAGGGAATTCATTTCAGAGTTATTTCAATTTTTAAGTCAGTAGTAGGCGCCCACCTGGAGAACGAGGGAATTCATTTCAGAGTTATTTCAAGTTTCAAGTCGGTAGCAGGCGCCCACTTGGAGAACGAAGGAATTCATTTTAGAGTTATTTCAAGTTTCAAGTCAGCAGCAGGCACCCGCCTGGAGAACGAGGGAATTCATTTCAGAGTTATTGCAACTTTTAAGTCGATAGCGGGCATCCACCTAGAGAACGAGGCAATTCGTTTCATAGTTATTTCAAATTTCAAGTCAGTAGGAGGCGCCCACCTGGAGAACGAGGGTATTTGTTTCAGAGTTATTTTAATTTTCAAGTTAGTAGCAGGCGCCTACCTGGAGAACGATAGAATTCATTCAGAGTTATTTCAAGTTTCAAGTCGCTAGCAGGCGCCCACCTGGAGAACGAGGGAATTAATTTCAGAGTTAAATTCAAATTCAAAGCAACAGCAAGAGCCCAACTGGAGAATAGGGTCAATTCAAGCTAGAAGTAGCAGAAGCTCGCCTCTAGAATGCGAGTCAACAGTTCAAGATGCATAACAAGACTATAAGAGATTCAAGACTGAACAGTAGATAGGATTTTGTAGTTTTCTTGTAATTTTTATTTTATTTGATTTTTCATGTAATGGCAGGAACCGCGGACTGGAACCTCGACGATACCTCAATCTGCTCTCCACATCGGTATACTCCATCGCTTTTCTCACTTCTGAACTACACGTAGCCTGATTCCTTTATAGCCAAGGATATGTAGGCAGCTCTGATACCAGAGCTCGGTTATAATCTTTTGTCCATCTTTATTTTGTTCTGAGTAAGTGTCGGGTCAGAAATTAATTATCTCGCTTACTTGATTCTTTGCTCAAAAACACTTCGTGTTTCCGAGCAAAGAGGGACAGTTGTAAGCATGTAATTTTTGACCCGCACATTAGATTTATCTTTAGTAATGTAAGTATTTTTAGAATATCTCTTTGAGTGTATTTCTATAGGATTTCACTCTATTATTAATTTTAATTCTAGTTTCTAAACATGAAATTGAAAATACAAAAATAGTTTCACCTTTATAATATACCAAAATATATATATAGTTCCACTCTTAATATAGATTTAGTTTAGTTAAAAATCAATTAGTATTTTCTTATTCTTAAAAAAAAAAAAAGAATGCATTTTAGGGCTAGTTTTGTCTTGGTTCAAATGAAGAAGACCAAATTGGGCCAGAACTGAGCCCAGTAGTCAAAATCCCTAACCCATCAGCCCACTTCTTACAAACAATTTCTTACCCGCTCCTAGACTCGCGACCCAACACTTGCCGACCCGCCCCACTCCCTCTTAATTTGGGCCTTCCATTCCTTTCAATCCAATGGTCCTAGTCTTTCCCCCACACCATATAACATCCCAATTATAACACCCCCTTCTAACCCTAATCCCTCTCCACCCTCACTAGCGCGCCTCACCACGCCCAAACCCGTCGGAAACCACCCAAAATCCCCCCAAATCACATGGTCACCTCTCTTCACCCCCTCTTTCCACGTGGCCTGACATATAACTGTTTTCGTATGATCAAAATATTCCATGTCTCTCACGCGCTCTTACATGAAATTCGTTTGAAGGCAAGGATAGGATTAATGGAGAGCTTAGGATTGAGTCTCACTCGATCTACTCCCTCCATTTGTCTTTTACTTATTTTTAAAATCGAATTTTCAGATTTTTCATTTTGAAGAAAAGAAGGAAAATTTTCTGTTTCCTGGAGAGGAAGGAGAGAACATTCTAGGCTCTCTATATATACTCCATTTTTCAGATTTTCGTGGGGAATGTTTTCACAGAAAATGTTAGGGGAAAGAGAGAAGAAAAGTTCTAGGGTTCTATTCAATTTAGAGATTTTTCTAAGTTTAGTTTGAATTTAAGAAAAACAAAAAAATTCAAAAACTCTTCTGTCTTTTCATTTTTAATTTCGGATTTTGTTTTCAAATTATGGAGTTTGTTTGAGGTCGTATTTGGTTTTGAGTTTCCGGTACCGATTCGAGTTTCAGCCAGAGGTTCGTTGAGTTTGAGTTCACTGGTTCGCGGTTCTTGCTGCATTATTGATGTTCATATCGACTTTTCGTTGTTGTACTCACTTGAAGTGATTCCAAGCAGAATTAATTAAGAACTCTCGTTCAGGTCCGTTTCTTGATTCTTACTTATTTTATCTGGTGTTGATCTTAATATGATAAGAGCCAAGGTTTAATTAGTTTAATGAGTGTTGGAGAGATGGCTTAGAGGGGATTAATTCAGAACCATGTCGTTTGAGCTTTCCGAGGTTGTAATTTGATTTCTATGTGTTTTGTAGTTTGTTTTTGCTCAAATATGGCTAGTTTTGATATGAAGGATCAAGTTGATTAGATTTCGTATTGTTGGTTGAAGCTTAAAACCTGGTGCTCTCATTCGTGTCTTGATCAAAATGATAGAATTCGTTTCTTGTGATATTCATGAGTCTGCCTTGTTTGTTCGATTTTGAACTTAATAGTTTGAGCATGAAAACTGAATTTGAGTTCGCTGTTGGTTTTTGATTGAATTTTCTCTCGTTATAAGGGTGTTTGGTGTCCTCTGTTTTTGTAGCGATTATATGCAAGTAATTGATATAAAGTGGAAACACTTAGAGTTCAAGTGTAAGTTGAACATCATAGTTTCCTGGGAATTGTTTGAGATCATATGGCTGAAACCTGACCGTCGAGCAACTGTTAAATATGTCATTAATCTATCACTGCATTCTGTTTATTGTTTCTTGGTTGCTAGCGTGGGTGAGATTCGATCACGCGTTTGTTGATGATTTTCATGAATGTCTCTGTTTGTTAAGTGGAGATTTGACCAAAGATATCTGCTTAAGCTCGTTCAATTACCTCTGTTAGTATCAAATCGCGTCGATGATTAATTCTGGTCGTGGACAGATATGCTAGTTTCCTTAACACAATTAGGACTTTTCTTTGAATTTTGTTGAAATACAAAGTTGTAACCATCAATTCTCATGTGAGCAATTAGCATTAAAAGGTTCTGTTGATTGATAACTTTCCTTGTTGTCTTGTTAGTATTTGTTTCTTCATGATAAGTGTCCTCTACGTGCAATTGAGTTGATCATGGAACTCTGAAAATGTGAACAATGTTCAGTCATTGTTTTTGAGAGAGTGAAAGGGAAAATCTTGTGCTTATTTATGGAAGTTTGAGGATTCATTTATTGAAACCTAGTCCATACTCATGTTAACAGTTTGCTTGATTTTGATTTGTTGGTTTAAATGAATGTCCTTTAAAGCATGTGAAATGCCTGAAATGGATGCTCAAGCCGGTATGTCTTGGATGCTTATTTTGTGACTACTTTGCTGCTGTAGAAAGTGCACGGTTAATCCCAAAATTGCGATTATTTCTGAAAAGAGTAGGTTGTGAGGTTATTGAGTTATCAAAGGGACAGTAACGACTCTTATCATATTCAGATCCGACACTTAGTTCTTTTACTGTTATTTTTTTTCCTATGCTATCTTGTATATATATATTGTTTGGATGTTTATTTTCATGTTCGTGTGGGTTGCACGATTCTATTTGGTTAGCATTTGCTTGAATGGCTGAGGGGCCGTGGGAGTGGGAAATGACCAAAGCCCATTAGTAATTAATAGTTCTCACGTTTTAGGATTTGGCTTGGTCAAATGCATGAAATAAGAAGTTTAAAAGGGAATGATCATGAAATTAATTTTATTTCTTTTAGTTTTATTTATTTTACTTTTGTTACATTTGTCCGCTAGGAGCATGCTTAGGCCAACCACATTTGGGTAGGCAAATTTTTAGGTCGTTCGTGTTTTAGTTTCTTTTCAGGTGAGAGATCTCTCCCTTAGTTAAATTTATCCGGGGAATGCTCCGAAGAACTTTGTAAATATTTTGAAGGCCTTGACGAGCATTGTGGAGAAGTCTTTGTATAGGTTAGTTTAGGATTTTTCTTTTCTTTTTCTCTTATTAGGTGGGGACGACCTCGAGCCTCTTTTGTATTTTTTTTTTACTTTATGTGTCTTTTATTTTTACTCAATTTTAATATGTTAAAAGCCAAATAGATCGGGTACGCAACCGTGATTTTTACGGGACTCGGGGAATGCCTAACACCTTCTCCCCGAGTCAAATGAACCCCATTATCTAGAATCTCTGGTGCAAACTGGTTTAAGGTGTGTTTTGTTTAAGGGAAAATTACTTTTAAATGGTGACTTGGCATACCGATTTTATATGCCAAGTGGCGACTCTGAGAAAATCCCTTTTTAAACTAATGTTTTCGTCATTTTCAATTTTGGAAACCCTTTTGAGCTTCAAAAATCTTTTTATTAATTTTAAGAGGGTTAGTTAAAGAGGTGAAAAAAAGGGGTGTGACACCAGCTAGAGGTGGAGGTCGGACAGGTATATGTCGCCCTAGAGGGGGAGGCCAGGTCAGATATTATGCCCTTCCTCCTAGGACAAAGGAAGTTACATCAGATTCTGTTATCACAGGTAATGTTCCGGTCTATCATAGAGATGCATCAGTCTTATTCGATCCAGGCTCCACTTATTCCTATGTATCATCTTATTTTGTCCCGTATTTTGGTGTATCCCGTGATTCTCTGAGTTCACCGGTTTATGTGTCTAAACCCGTGGGTGATTCCATTATTGTTGACCGTGTGTATCAGTCGTGTTTGATTGTTCTTAGTAGTTTTGAGACCAGAGCCGATTTATTATTGCTTAGTATGGTGGATTGCGATGTTATTTTGGGCATGCACTCGTTTGTCTCCCTATCACGCTATCCTTGATTGTCATTCCAAGACGGTCACATTGGCTATGCAAGGTCTACCGCGGCTAGAGTGGAGAGGTACCTTAGATCGTGTTCCCAGGATGATTGTCTCATTTCTTAAGGCTCACGAATGGTCGAGAAGGGGTGTGATGCGTATCTGGCCTATGTGAGGGATGATAGTATTGATACTCCTACCGTCAAGTCTGTTCATGTAGTGAGGGACTATTCAGATGTATTCCCAATGGATCTTCCGGGCATGCCGCCCGACAGAGATATTGACTTTGGCATTGATATGTTACCGGACACTCAGCCCATTTCTATTCTACCTTATCATATAGCCCCAGCAGATTTGAAAGAATTGAAGGAAAAGTTGCAAGAGTTGCTCGATAAGGGCTTCATTCGGCCCAGTGTGTCGCCTTGGGGTGCTCCTATCTTGTTTGTGAAGAAGAAGGGTGGTTCTATGCGAATGTGTATCGACTATCGCCAGTTGAACAAGGTTACAGTGAAGATCAGGTATCCATTGACACGTATTGATGACCTATTTGATCATCTTCAGTGTGCCAGAGTGTTCTCTAAGATCGACTTGCATTCAGGCTATCATCATCTGAAGATTCGGGGGCAAAATATCCTGAAGACTGCTTTTAGGACTCGATATTATCATTATGAGTTCCTTGTGATGTCTTTTGGGCTGACCAACACCCTAACAGAATTCATGCTCTTGATGAATAGTGTATTTAAGCCTTATCTTAACTCCTTCATCATTGTGTTTATTGACGACATTCTAGTGTACTTCTGGAATTGGGAGGATCATGAGCAGCACCTGAGAGACTGATCTTCGGACTTTGAGAGAAAAGAAGTTGTATGCAAAATTTTCGAAGTGTGAATTCTGGCTAGATTTAGTGTTATTTTTTGGTCATGTAGTATCGAGTGAGGGGATCAAGGTAGACCCGAAGAAGAATGAAGCAGTGCAGAGTTGGTCCAACCCGTCCTCAACTACAGAGATCCAGAGTTTTCTTGGCTTGGCGGGGTATTACCGTCGATTTGTAGAGGGTTTCTCGTCTATTGCAGCACCTATGACCAGATTGACCCAGAAGGGTCCTCCGTTCAGGTGGACCGAGGATTGTGAGGAGAGCTTTCAAAAGCTTAAGATTGCTTTGACTACAGCCCCAGTGTTAGTGTTGCCTACTGGATCGGGGTCCTATACGGTGTATTGTGATGCGTCGCACATTGGTCTCGGTGCGGTGTTGTTGCAGGACGGTAGGATGATTGCCTACGCGTCTAGACAGTTGAGGGTGCATGAGAAGAATTATCCTGTCCACGCCCTTGAGTTAGGAGCTATTGTTCATGCCTTGAAGTTCTTGCGGCACTATTTGTATGGTGTCCCTTGTGAGGTTTTCACCGATCACCGGAGTCTACAACATCTGTTTTAATAGAAGGATCTTAACTTGCGGCAGCGAAGATGGTTGGAGTTGCTTAAGGATTATGACATTACCATTCTCTATCCTCCCGGGAAGGCCAGTGTGGTGGCCGATGCCTTGAGTTGTAAGGCGGAGAGTTTGGGCAGTTTAGCATATCTTCCAGTAGCAGAGAGGCCTTTAGCCTTGGATGTTCAGGCCTTGGCCAACCAGTTTGTTAGATTGGATGTTTCCGAGCCGAGCCGAGTTTTGGATTGTGTGGTTTCTCAGTCTTCTCTTTATGATCGTATCAGAGAGTGTCAGTATGATGAACCCCATCTGCTTGTCCTTAAGGAAACGGTTCAGCATGGTGTTGCCAAGGAAGTCACTATTAGAGATGACGGTGTATTACGGATGCAGGGCAGGCTATATATGCCTAATGTTGATGGTTTGTGTAAGTTGATTTTCTAGGAGTCTCACAGTTCGTGCTACTCCATTCATCCAGGTGCCGCGAAGATGTAACGTGATTTGAGGCAGCACTTTTGGTGGAGGCGAGTAAAGAAGGACATAGTGGAATATGTAGCTCGTTTCCTAAATTGTTAACATGTGAAGTATGAACATCAATGACCTAGAGGATTTCTTCAGAAGTTAGAGATTCCAGAGAGGAAATGGGAGCTGATCACTATGGATTTTGTTTTTGGGCTCCCGCGGACTCAGAGGAAGTTTGAAGAAGCTTGGGTGATTGTTGATAGATTGACCAAGTCAGATTATTTCATTCCTTTGGTTACTACTTACTCTTCAGAGCAGCTGGCTCAGGTTTACATTCGCGAGATTGTCAGGCTTCATGGCGTACTGGTATCTATCATGTATGACCGGGGTACGTAGTTTACATCACGGTTCTGGAGAGCCTCGTGTGGATTTGAGTACAAAATTTCACCTTCGAGCGGACGGACAGTCGGAGCGCACTATTCAGATATTGGAGGATATGATTCGTGCGTGTGTGATTGATTTTGGGGGTGCTTTGGATCAGTTCTTGCCACTTGCATAGTTCGCCTACAATAACAGTTATCAGTCGAGCATTTATATGGTACCGTATGAGGTTTTCTATGGTAGACAGTTCCGGTCTCCAGTGGGTTGGTTCGAGCCGGGCGAGGCTAGGCTATTGGGTACAGACTTGGTTCAGGATGCCTTGGAAAAAGTTAAATTAATTCAGGATCGACTTTGTACAACCCTGTCCAGGTAGAAGAGTTATGCGGATCGGAAGGTATGTGACATTGCATTCATGGTTGGGGAGCGGGTCTTGCTCCGAGTTCGCCCATGAAGGGTGTTATGAGGTTCAGAAAGGAGGGCAAGTTGAGCCCTAGGTATATCGGGCCTTTTGTGATTTTTGAGAGGGTTGGAGAGGTGGCTTACAGACTTGCACTACCACCTAGTCTCTATGCAGTTCATCCAGTATTCCATGTTTCTATGCTCCGGAAGTATCACGGTGATCCATCTCATGTGTTAGACTTCAGCTCAGTCCAGTTGGACAAGGACCTATCCTATGTTGAGGAGCCGGTGGCCATTTTGGACACGTAGGTTCAAAAGTTGAGGTCAAAGAACATCGCGTCTGTGAAGGTTCAGTGGAGGGGTCATCCGGTCGAGGAGGCGACTTGGGAGGCCGAGCATGATATACGTAGCCGTAATCCTCATCTTTTCACCACTCCAGGTATGTCTCTATACTCGTTCGAGGATGAACGTTTGTTTTAAGAGGGGAAGGATGTAACGACCTGGCCGGTCATTTTTTAGAGTACTAGCCCTGAACCCCTATTTATTGATCCCTCTATTTTCATTTTTGGGTTTTGTGACTTGCCAGGAGGGTTTGTCTTTGGTTTTAGAGTGAAATGGGACACATAGTCCCTAAAATAGAAGTTTAAGTCGTAGAAATCGACCGTAGTTTGAATTGTGTGAAGACAACTTCGGAATGGATTTTTGATGATTTCAATAGCTCCGTAGGATGAATTTGGTCTTAGGAGCGTATTCGGATGTTGAATTGGAGGTCTGTAGGTCATTGTAGCGTCAATTAGCAAAAGTGAGAAGTTGGATAATTTTTGGGAAGTTTGACCAGGAGTGGACTTTTTGATATCGGGGTTGGATTCCGATTTTGGAAGTTGGAATAGGTCCGTAATGTCAAGTATGACTTGTGTGCAAAATGTGAGGTCAATCATACTTGATTTAATAGGATTTGGTGTCGATGTAGAAGTTTGAAGTTTTAAAGTTCATTAGGTTTGAATCGATGTGCAATTCATATTTTTAGCGTTGTTTGATGTGATCTAAAGGCTCGACTAAGTCCGTATGATTTTTTAGGACTTATAGGTTAGTTTGGTTGACGTCCCAGGGGCTTTGGGTGAATTTCAGATGGTTAACGGATCAAATTTGGACTTGTGAGAATGGCTGAAGGCACCAGCTCTGGTGTAATCGCACCTGTGCAAGATTGACCGCAGGTGCGAGCCCGCAGAAGCGACATATTGATCGAAGAAGTGGGCTGGAGTAGTGTGGGCAGAGGTCGCAGATGCGAGATCGCAGATACGAAGGAGGCAGCGCAGAAGCGGAAGGGGCCTGCCATGGGGGGCTCCGCAGAAGCGGCCTTCGTCTCGCATAAGCGAGTCCGCAGAAGCGGATTTAGGACCGCAAAAGCGGAAGTTCCGCAAGTGCAGAAGATTTGACCGTAGGAGCGAGGGGAACCATAGAAGCGGATAAGTTGTCGCTTCTGCGATGCCGCAGATGCGGCTACATTTTTGCAGAAGCGGAAGTGCTGGACAGATCACATAAATACAAGGGTTCGCAATTTTTCTTCATTTTAAAAATTTTGAGCTCGGGGTTTGGCGATTCTTGAGGGAATTTTCGAGGATTTCTTTAGGTAAGCCTCTTGTACTTATTTTTTATCAATAACATTATTTCTCCCTTGATTTTCCCACCTAGATTGTGTGTGTTTAAGGTAGAAATTGGGAGTTGGAGGCTCGGGATTTGGAGAGTTAAATTTGAAAATTTGGGTGGCGACTTGGTGTCGGATTGTGGTAATTTTACTATGAGTGAACTAGATATCGAATTGATGTTTGTATTTTGTGACTTTTACCCGATTTTGAGATGTGGGCCTGAGTCAACTTTTGGGGCTATTTTTTGATTCCTTGCTAAAGTCGTAGATTTACGATTTATATTTGTTTTTTGTAGTTATATTCATAATATGTAATTTCTTTTGGCTAGATTTAGGCCATTCGGAGTCGAAAAATCAAGGGAAAGGTATCCTTATTGATTGATTGAGCGAGATTTGAAGTAAGTGACTTGTCTAAACTTGTGTGGGGGAAATCCCCTTAGGATTTGGTACTGTTATAATAATTTGTGATATGTGAGTGCCGTGTACGCGAGGTGACAAGTGCGTACACGGGCTAAATAAGGAAATTTCGATTTTTGATGAGTAGATTTCTTTTAAATTCCTTAACCGAGTTGCCTTAGCATGTGTAGCTGTCATGTTTAGCCTAGTATTGCATGTCTACATGTCTTAACCTTACTTGAAATTCGTGCAACATATATAGTTGAATTAACTGTTTCCTTGATTATTGTATTCGATTTCTAACTGTAGGATTCCTTGCCATAAATTCTTGGTTCCATAATTTATGAGTTGCATATTTACTTTGGGACTACGAGGTGATGCCTCGAGAGATCCCCATGTCTTGCATATTTAATTTGGGACTACGAGGCGGTACCTCGGGAGATTCCCCTATCTTGCATATTTACTTTCGAACTACGAGACGGTACCTCGGGAGATCCCACTATCTTGCATATTTACTTTTGGGACTACGAGGCGGTACCTCGGGAGATCCCTCTGTTGAGCATTTACATTTGGTTTACGAGGCGATACCTCGGGAGCGCCCCTGTTGTTTACCTCTATTTGTTGTGCTGTTATTTTCTGAAAATTCTCATTGTTAAATTCTCATTCATTTCTAAATATTATTATATCTTCTTCTTTGCTTATCTTTTAAACTAGTAGGGCCCTGACCTGACCTCGTTACTACTCTATCGAGGTTAGGCTTGGCACTTACTGGGTACCGTTATGGCGTACTCATACTACACTTCTACACATCGTTTTGTGCAGATCCAGGTTCTTCCTACCAGACTAGATACCAGTGAGTTGGACCTCACGTGGAGACTTCAAGGTATATCTGCCAGCGTCTGCAGACCTCGGAGTCCCCCTCTATCCTTATTATGTTGTTTCCCTTATTCCCTTTAGACTTTAATGTATAGAGACACTTAGTATTTTCTCTTATAAGCTTGTGACTTATTTATACCGGGTTTTGGGAGTTGTAATTATTAAATCGCAGGTTTTATTTATATATCATTTGCTGAGATTGGAGTTCAGTTTATTATTCAGTTATTCTGTAAATTGTTAGTCTTACCTAGTTTTAGAGACTAGGTGCCATCACGACATCCTACAAAGGAAAATTGGGGTCGTGATAATATATCAATTTTGTTATCAAATAAAGTAATATAAAGTCAATAAGATAGAGATATATCACTTACTATTTATAATTGCTGACCACATCTGATTCACAATTGAAAAAACATAGCGATGTGCTTGCAACCATGTTTTGTGATCCAACTTAAATACTTCTACTAAGCCATATAATTGCCCAATAGTAAGGAAAAGACAACCCTCTCTATCAACCTCACATTCAATATCTTCTTTGCTTTTTCTATACTAATAAGACCTTGAGTCTCAACCTTCCATATATCGCGAGCAAAACTGCAAACACTCATTTGCAATATATGCTTCCGCTATTGAACCTTCAGGGCATGAAAGATTGCGGACATATGATTTGAAAGTACCCAAGTACCTATTGCATAAAATGATGCCATCATTCTAATTAATACTTAAAATGTATGATAAAAATATAATGTATTTCTGCGTGCCTCTCAATTGGGTACATCCAACGACACTGTACCGGTCCCGTAATTTTAGCCTCCATAGCCAAGTGAATAACCAAATGTACCATTACAGTAAAAAATGATGGCAGGAAGATCGTTTCCATATTACTCAAGGTTTGTGAAATTTTATCTTCAAGTAACTCTAACTCTTCCAATCTAAGTGTTTTGTTACAAAGCACCTGAAAGAATGAGCACAATTCGATCAAAGTATAACTCACTTTCCGATCACTTGATCTCCGCAAGGCAATATGAAGAAGTTCTTGTATTATAACATGGAAATCATGAGTTTTTAGTCCAGATAAGTTTTGTTTGTGAATACAACTTGAGATATTAGATACATACCCATGTGGAAACTTATCATTTCGTAGTACTTCGTAAAATAATCTTTTGTCCTTTTTGGACAATGTGAAATAAGTAGGAGGAAGGTATGTCCTCCCATTAGCTCGTTATTGTAGCCATAAGCTTGGTCTTATATTCATTTCCCTCAAGTCCAATCGAGATTCTAAGTTATCTTTTGATTATTTACCAAGATCTAATAATTTATAAATCAAGTTATCACACACATTTCTTTCTATATACATCACATCAATGTTATGACGTACCAAATTATACTCCCAATAAGGAAGATTGAAAACAATACTCCTTTTTTACCCACGTATTTTTCATCACCCCACTTACCTTTTCACTCAGCTGACCGAGAGTGAACTTTATGCCTTTAACTTGATCTAGAACTTATGACCCTGATATTGGACAAGGTGCAAGTCTTGATTCTTTAGTTCCATCAAATAATTTTCTATCATTTCGATATTTGTGCTTTGCTTCAAGAAACGTCGATGGCCTATGTAACAAAACTTTTTACCATGTTTCAACCTTCTAGATTGATTGCTTATGTTGCAACAAGGGCATGCAAATTGACCATAAGTGCACCATTCTAATAGAGAACCATATGTTGGGAAATCGTTTATAGTCTACATGAGCTCTACTCGCATTTGAAATGTCTCCTTAGCCAAGGCATCATAGGTATCTATGCCCATATCCCATAAATCATTTAACTCTTCTATTAAAGGTTCCAAAAAGACATCAATATTATTTCTAGGTCCTTTTGGTCCAGGAATTAGCAAGGAAAAAATAAAAAACTCTTGCTTCATGCACAACCATGGTGGAAGATTATATGGCATTAGAATCACCGGCCATGTACTATGAACAGTTCACATTGTGCCAAATGGATTAAAGCCATCACTAGCTAATCCTAGGCGAACATTGCAGGAATCGTTAGCAAATTCTATATATCTACTGTCAAAAGCTTTCCAAGCTTCAGAATCTACAGGATGCCGTAAAACTCCATCCTTATTTCGTTCTTCATGATGCCATCTCATCAATTTAGAAGTTTTTGAAGACACAAATAATCTTTGTAGTGTTGGTTTTAGAGGAAAGTACCTTAGGACCTAGGCTGGAAATTTTTTCCCACCGTTTTTCCATCTAGAAGCCCTATATTAAGCATTCGTTGATATCTTTCTTAGAAAATTCATTCCCGAACAACATGCAATCATTCGGACAAGCACGAGTCTTTTTATAATTTAACCCCAAGCCCTCAACTATCTTTTTTCTCTCATAGAAAGAAGAAGGTAACTTCTCACCCTCAGGTAATGCATCCTTCAAAAAATCAAACAATGCATTAAATGAGTCATTTGTCCATTTGAACAACAATTTTATATGGTAAAGATGAAGTAAAAATGACAGTTTACTAAATTTCTTGCACCTAGGGTATAATTTTTAATTTGCATCTTTCATGAGCTGTTCAAACTTATCAACATCTGGATGAGGTTGAGTTATTGATGAATGAGGAGTATTCTCTACTAAGTTTGGATCTATATCTCCTTCTTCACTAATGTTAGTATTCATGAACTGGGTAAAGCTTCCAAAAGCATCGTGTATCATTCCTCTCATGTCATCGCCCCTTAAAACATCTTCTCTGTAATTATTTTTCTCAGTACTTGTTGATTCATTGAGAGACTCCCCATGACAAAACCAAGTTCATATGACAGCATAATACCATTAACCACGAGATGATCATATGCCGTTGCCTGATTTACTTGATAGTATAGCACATATTGTGTACAGAGGTATGGAATTGTTTATCCATTATGTTTTTCATGAAAGGCATGGTTCAGAAAATTTTCAACTCCATCTAAATATTCTTTACTAACTCTACTGTAATCGATCCATCTTCTACTTTTAGGATTCTCCATGTCTAGGTTCGGCAGACCCAAGAGCAAAATTCTGGAGCACTTATCTTGGAAATCAAGCCATAGCTACACATTAAAAGGTTGTTTTGTTGTAGTGGTCAATAAAAATTTCAAAGATAATGTATTTTTTAGTTTTATCGGGACCAGTTTACCTTATTATTTCCAGCAGTGTAAAGTTGCAGGGTTGTTCTGACAAATTAAAAGAACATATTCAAGATTGTTAGGCTTTCTTCTTCTTCTTCTTCTTCTTCTTCTTCTTCTTCTTCTTCTTCTTATATAAATTTAAATAAAATGGTTTCTGCAGCAATTTGCACTGACCTAGACTATTCTATCGGATACTTGCTATGTCCAACCAATATAGTATCACGACCCAATTTTTCCTCCATGTGACGACGTGAAGGCGCCTAATCTCTACAACTAGGTAAGCCAAATATTTTACTGAATAATGAAATAAAAATATAAATTTAACCAACTATTCAAAATACACAACAAATCCCAAAATCCGGAATATCGTGAATAACAAACTACAGAAGGATAAATCTAGTGTCTTTATACATCAGAGTCTAACAGGTTGCGGACGTGGCAGATATACCTCGAGGTCTCCAAAGCTGTCCCGGCTCACTGATAGCGCGGCTGATAAGGTGCACCTAGATCTGCATACGAAAAAATATGTGCGGAGAGTAGCATGAGTACACCACAATCGGTACCCAGTAAGTGCCAAGCCTAACCTCGGTCAAGTAGTGACGAGGTCAGGTCAGGGCCCTACTGGTAAATATATAATAAAACAATATAGAGTGTAATACCACAATAAAATAAAGGCTAAAATTTAACAACAATGAAATCATAGAAGGTAACAGCTTAATACACAAAAACACAACAGGGGATCTTCCGAGATACCGTCTCGTAGTCCCAAACATAAATGTGCAGGGGGATCTCCCGAAATACCGTTCCGTAGTCCCAAAGTAAATATGCAGTACAGGGGGATCTCCCGGAATACAGTTCCGTAGTCCCAAAATAAATATGCAGTACAAGGGGATCTCCCGCAATACCGTTCCATAGTCTCAAAGTTAATATACAACGCGAATGATAGAAATACAACTACATCACAAAATTCTTACAATTTAGACTAAGTACCAGTCAGGGAAGAAGCAGGAAATTCACTAAGCATGTTGCACATAATTCACATAAACAATTAAGACACGTAGACATGTTGTATTAGATTAAACATGATGACTACACATATTGGAATAACTCAATTAAGAATGAAAATAGGCTAGTACTAATTAAAATTGTATAACTCAAAATAACATGAAAACATGTTGCTGCTTAGAGAGAAAATCGGGTTTTACTACAACTAGCCCGTGTACGTACTCGTCACCTCACGAACACGGTGCTCACATATCACAATAGTTCCAAATCATAAGGGAATTTCCCCCACACAAAGTTAGGCAAGCCACTTACCTCGAACCAAGCTCATTCAATCGGTCACAGTGCCTTTCCCACGAATATCCGGCTCCGAATAGCCCAAATCTAGCCAAAAGTAATTACATATCATAAATATAACAATAATAGACTCATCTAATTAAAGAAATCAACATTTTAACAAATATTCCGAAATTAACTCAAATATCGCCCGTGGGGCCCACGTCCCGGAATCTGGTCAAAGTCATAAAATACAAAAGCCCGTTCACTCATGAGTCTAATCATATCAAATTTACTAAAATCCGACACCAAATGGTCCTCCAAATTCACAAATCAAACTTCCAAATCCCTAGCCTCCAATTCCCAATTTCCACCTTAAATACACACGAACTAGGTGGGAAAATACACGGGGAAAAATATTATTGATCAAAAATAAGCACAAGGGACTTACCTCAAGAAATATCTCGAAAATGCTCTCACAAATCGTCCTAAACCGAGTTGCAAAGTCCAAAAATGACAAAAATCGCGAACCCCTTTGGTTTTAACCACTACCCGGGTATTTTCGCACCTGCAGAGCTTGGGCTCGCACTTGCGGGTGCGCTTGTGCGGAAAAATATGTACATCTGCACAAATCACTTAACCCCTCTGCCTTCGCACCTGCAATGAAAGGGCCACACCTGCAGAAATCCCTTTCGCTTCTGCGGACATTGTGCACCTGCGATGACCCTGACGCTTCTACGGGCATCGTAGAAGCGGAATTCACCTCGCACCTGCGACCCCTGACATTCCTCCATTTTTCCACTTCTGCGCTTTGCTCTCCGCACGTGCGATCGCGCACCTGCGGTCTCTCCACCGCAGGTGTGAAAATGATAGATGCCTGAAGACTTAAGCAGCAACTCAAATCAAACTTTTGATTCGTTAATCACTCGAAATGCACTCGAGGCCCCCGAGACCTCAACCAAACATACCAACCAATCCTAAAACACCATACGAACTTAGTCGAGCCCACATATCACATCCACTAATGCTAAAATCACGAATCATCCTCCAATTCAAACTTAAAGAACTTGAAACTTCAAATTCCTACAACTGATGCCGAAACCTATCAAACCACGTCCGAATGACCCCAAATGTTGCACACAAGTCATATTCAACATTACGGACCTACTCCAACTTCCGGAATCAAAATCCGACCCCTATATCAAAATTTTCACTACCAGTCTAAAACTCCAAAAAATTAATTTTCCCCAATTTAAGCCTAAATAAGCTACGGACCTCCAAAACACAATTCGGACACGCCCATAAGTCCAAAATCACCTAACAGAGCTAACAGAACCGACAGAATTCCATTCCGGAACCGTCTTCACACAATTCCGACTACGGTCCAAGTTCTAAGACTTAAGGTCTCATTTAGGGACTAAGTGTCCCAAAACACTCCGAAATTCAAAACCAATCATCCCGGTGAGTCACAATAGCAAAAATAGATATGGGGAAAGCCATTAATAGGGTTTCGGGGACTAACTCTCAAAACGACCGGCCGGGTCGTTACATCCTCCCCCTCTTAAAACAATCATTCGTCCTCGAATGAGCATAGAGACATACCTGAAGTGGTGAAAGGATGAGGATAACGACTGCGCATATCCTGCTCGGTCTCCTAAGTCGCCTCCTCGACCGGCTGTCCCCTCCAATGAACCTTTATGGAAGCAATGTTCTTTGATCTTAGCTTTCTGACCTGCCTGTCTAAAATAGCCACTGGCTCCTCAACATAGGGTAGATCCTTGTCCAATTGAACTGAGCTGAAATCCAACACATGGGACGGATCGCCGTGATACTTTCGGAGCATAGAAACATGGAATACCGGATGAACTCCTTCTAGACTGGGAGGCAAGGCAAGCTCATAAGCAACCTCCCCAACTCGACGCAACACCTCAAATGGACCAATGAACCTTGGGCTCAGCTTGCCCTTCTTTCCAAACCTCATAATGCCTTTTATAGGCGAAACCCAGAGCAAGACTCGCTCTCCAACCATGAATGCCACATCGCGAACCTTTTGGTCCGCATAACTCTTTTGTCTGAACTGGGCTGTGCGAAGTCTATCCTGAATTACCTTCACTTTTTTCGAAGGCATCCTGAACCAAGTCCGTACCCAATAATATGGCCTCACCAGGTTCGAACCAACCCACTGGGGACCGACACTGCCTACCGTACAGAGCCTCATACGGTTCCATCTAAATGTTGGACTGATAACTGTTATTGTAAGAAAACTCCGCAAGTGGCAAGAACTGGTTCCAGGCACCCCCAAAATCTATCACACACGCACAGAGCATATCCTCTAATATCTAAATAGTGTGCTCGGACTGCCCGTCTGTCTGAGGGTGAAATGCTGTGCTCAACTCAACCCTAGTACCAACTCATGTTGTACAACTCTCCAGAACCATGATGTACATTTCGTACCCCGATTAGAGATAATAGATACCGGTACGCCATGAAGCCTAATGATCTCACAGATGTAGATTCGAGCTAGCTGCTCAGAAGAATAGGTAGTCATCACAGGAATGAAATGAGCCGACTTGGTCAACCTATCCACAATCACTCAAACTGTATCAAACCTCCGCTGACTCCGTGGGAGTCCAACAACGAAATCCATAGTGAACCGCTCCCATTTCCACTCTGGAATCTCTAACTTCTGAAGCAATCCACCTGGTCGCTGATGCACATATTTTACCTGCTGGCAATTCAGACATCGAACCACATACTCTACTATGTTCTTCTTCATTCTCCTCTACCAGTAATGCTGTTTTAAGTCCTGATACATCTTTGCGACACCCGGATGAATAGAGTACTGTGAACTGTGAGCCTCCTGAAGAATCAACTCACGGAAACCATCTACATTGGGCACATATAACCTGCCCTGCATCCTCAATGCACCATCATCTCCAATAGTAACCTCCTTAGCATCACTGTGCTAGACCGTGTACTTAAGGACAAGCAGATGGGGGTCATCATACTAACGCTCCCTAATACGATCATAAAGAGAACACCAAGAGATCACACAAGCCAATACTCGACTCACCTCAAAAATATCCAATCTCACAAACTGGCTTGCTAAGGCCTGAACATCCAACGCCAATGTCCTCTCTACTACTGGTAGATATGCTAAACTCCCCAAACTCTCTGCCCGACGACTCAAAACATCGGCCATTATATTGGCCTTCCCAGGGTGGTACAAAATAGTGATATCATAATCCTTAAGTAGCTCCAACTACCTCCGCTGATGTAAGTTAAGATCTTTCTGCTCAAACAGATGCTTCAAACTCCGATGATCGGTGTAAATCTCACAAGGAACACCGTACAAATAATGTCGCCATATCTTTAAGGCATGAACAATAGCTGCTAACTCAAGGTCGTGGACAGGATAGTTCTTTTTGTGTACCTTCAGCTGTCTGGACATGTAGAAAATAACCCTATCGTCCTGCATCAACACCGTGCTGAGACCAATCCGTGATGCATCACAATATACAGTATAAGACCCCAAACCTATAGGTAATACCAATACTAGGGCTGTAGTCAAAGCTGTCTTGAGCTTCTGAAAGCTCTCCTAACATTCCTCTGTCCACCTGAACGGAGTACCCTTCTGGGTCAGCCTGGTCATAGGTGCTACAATAGATGAGAATCCCTCTACAAAGCGACAGTAATACCCCACTAAACCAAGAAAACTCCGGATCTCTGTAGCTGAGGACGGTCTGGGCCAACTCTGCACTACTTCAATTTTCTTTGGATCCACTTGGATCCCCTCACTCGATACTATATGACCCAAGAATGCCATTGCGTCTAGCCAAAACTCACACTTTGAAAATTTTGCATATAACGTCTTTTCTCTCAAGGTCTGAAGTGCAGTCCTCAGGTGCTGCTCATGATCCTCCCGACTCCGAGAATATACCAGAATGTTGTCAATAACCATAATGATGAATGAGTCAAGATAAGGCCCGAACACACTATGCATCAAGTGCATAAAAGCTGCTGGGGCATTAGTCAGCCCAAAAGACATAACAAGAAACTCATAGTGACCATATCTGGTCGTAAAAGCAGTCTTCGGGATATCCGGCTCTCGAATCTGCAATTGATTATAACCTGAACGTAAGTCAATCTTGGAAAACACTCTGGCACCCTGTAACTGATCAAATAAGTCATCAATACAAGGAAATGGATACCTGTTCTTCACTGTGACTTTGTTCAACTAGCGGTAATCAATACACATCCGCATAGAACCATCCTTCTTTTTCACAAATATGACAGGAGCACCCCAAGGTGACACACTGGGCTGAATGAAGCCTTTATCAAGCAACTCCTGTAACTCCTCCTTCAACTCCTTTAATTCAGGAGGAGCCATATGATATGGAGGAATGGAGATGGGCTGAGTGCCCAGCATCAAACCAATGCCAAAATCAATATCTCAGTCGGGCGGCATGCCCGAAAAATCAGCTATAAACACATCTAAAAAGTCCCTCACTACTAGAACTGACTCAACTATAGGGGTATCAATACTGACATCTCTCACATAAGCTAGATACGCGTCACACCCCTTCTCAACTATTCGTTGAGCTTTAAGAAAAGAAATAATTCTGCTGGGAGTATGCTCTAAGGTACCTCTCCACTCCAATCGCGGTAAACCTGGCATAGCCAGCGCCACAGTTTTAGCGTGAAAATCAAGAATAGCATAATGGGGCAACAACCAGTTCATGCCCAATATAATATCAAAGTCCACCATGCTGAGCAATAATAAATCGGCTCTGGTCTCAAAACCACTAAGAGCAATAAAACACAACTGATACACGCGGTCCACAACAAGAAAAGCTCCCACAGAAGTAGATACATAAATAGGGGAACTCAAAGAATCCCGAGATAAGTCCAAATACGGGGCAAAATAAGAGGACACATAAGAATATGTAGCACCCGGGTCAAATAATACCGACGCATCTCTATGACATACCGGAACAATACCTGTAATGACAGAATCAGAAGCAACTACCTCTGTACAAGTAGGAAGTGGATAATATCTGGCCTGGCCTCCCCCTCTAAGGTGACCTCTACCTCCCCGACCTCTACCTTGAGCTGGTTGAGTAGGTGGGGTGGCAGCTGGTGCTGTAATCATAGCCTGAGGACCCAGTGGAGCACGTTGTGGATGAAAAGTCTGTGGAGGTGCACCCCTCCTAATCCTGGGGCAATCCCTCACCATGTGGCGAGTGTCGCCACACTCAAAACAAGCTCTGGGAGGGTGTGGCTACTGTGACTGGCTCAGGCTAGGTCTGTTGGACTGGCCGCAAGGAACACCCCGTGCAGGAGGCACACTAGATACCGGCGATGCATAATAAGGCTCATTGGGTCTAGAAGGAGCTGGAACACTACTGGAGGCTGGAAGAGCTGAATGAACGAGGCAACTCACATAACCCCTACCATGGCGAGCTGCTGGGGCATGAGCTCCCGAATAATAACCAGCATCTCGAGCCCTTTTGGCCTCCCTCTCCTCTCTATCCCGAGCAAACATGCCCTCGAATCTCCTGGAAATACCCATAACCTGCTGATAAGAAATATCCATCTCCAATTCCCTGGCCATACTACTCCGAATGCTGGGATGGAGACCCTCAATAAACTGTCGAACCCTCTCTCGAACTGTGGTAACTAAGGCCGGTGCATGTCCGACCACAGTCATAGCACCCTGGCACAACTGCTCAAACTCCGCGCGCCATGAGTCCCTGAGGCTCTGAGGGACATACTCTCTCCAAAACATGTCCGAGAACTGATTCCATGTAAGTGAAGCTGCCTCAGCCGGACTACTCAACTCATAGGCACGCCACCACTGATAGGCTGCTCCCGTAAGATGGAATGTAGTAAAAGAAACCCCGCTCGTCTTCGCTATGCCCATAGTATGGAGAATACGATGACACTCCTCTAGAAAACCCTGAGCATTATCTGTAGCCAATCCGCTGAAGGTAGGTGGGTGGTAATTCTTGTACCTCTCAAGTCTGAGCTGCTCCACCTCAGAAGCTGCTGCCCTAACCTCGGGATGAGCTGGAGCTACCGACTGTATTGGTACAATCTCTACTCTGGAGTACCGGCGACGGGAGTCTGTGCTCCTCCCCTGACCTGAGATGTGGCAGGAGCAAGTGGAATCAAACTAACCTGAGCTAAGGTGCTGAACATGCTCAAAGACTGGGCTAGAGTCTCCTGGAGGGCTGGTGCAGGAACAAGTGCCTCAGGTGTCTGCCCTCCAGCTAGAGCTACTGGGGGATCCTCTGTTGCAGCTCGTACGGGTGCTCTGGCTGCACCACGTGGACGTCCTCGGCCTCTACCTCGGTCCCGGCCTCTCGCGGCTCTAGCAGGGGGTGCAGGTGCCTGGTCATCAGATCCGCTTGTACGTGTCCTCACCATCTGTGAGAGAATAGAATACAGAAGTTTATAATCTTTGAAGTTAACAAAGTTTTTGCACGACAAGGAATCAAAGTAGTGAAATTTTCCTAACAGTTTCATAGCATCCTGAAGATAAGTACGTCTCTGTACTGATCCGCGAGACTCTAATAAACTAGTTTGTGACTCACGACACCTATGAACCTAGAGCTCTGATACCAACTTGTCACGACCCAATTTCCCCTCCGTGTGAAGTCGTGACGGCACCTAGTCTCTACAACTAGGTAAGCCTAACATTTTGCGGAATAATGAAATAAAAATATACATTTAACCAACTATTCAGAAATACACAACAAAACAGATAACCCCGAACATCGTGAATCATAAACTACAGAATGAAAAATCTAGTGTCTCTATACATCAGTCTAACAAGGAAAAATAAAGAAGATAATGGGCATCAGAAAGAGTAGAAGGGGACTTCGAGGTCTGCGGATGCGGAAAATATACCTTGAAGTCTCCAAGGAAAAAACATGTGCAAAGAGTAGCATGAGTACACCACAATCGGTACGCAGTAAGTGCCAAGCCTAAACTCGGTTGAGTAGTGACGAGGTCAGGTCAAGGCCCTACTGGTAAATTTATAATAAAACAATATAGAGTGTAATACCGTAATAAAATAAAGGCTGAAATTTAACAACAATGAAATCATAGAAGGTAACAGCTCAGTACACAGAAACACAACAGGGGATCTTCCGAGATACAGTCTCATAGTCCCAAACGTAAATGTGTAGGGGGATCTCCCGGAATACCGTTCCGTAGTCCCACAGTAAATGTGCAGGACAAGGGGATCTCTCGGAATACCATTCCGTATTCCCAAAGTAAATATGCAGTACATGGGGATCTCCCGGAATACCGTTCTGTAGTCCCAAAGTAAATATGTAGTACAGGGGGATCTCCCGAAATACCGTTCCGTAGTCTCAAAGTAAATATGCAGCGCGAATGATAGAAATACAACTACATCACGAAATTCTTACAATTTAGACTAAGTACCAGTTAGGGAAGAAGCAGGAAATTCACTAAGCATGTTGCACATAATTCACATAAACAATTAAGACACGTAGACTTATTGTATTACACTAAACATGATGGCTACACAACTAGCCCGTGTACATACTCGTCACCTCACGTACACGGCGCTCACATATCACAATAGTTCCAAATCTTAAGGGGATTTTCCCCACACAAAGTTAGGCAAGCCACTTACCTCGAACCAAGCTCAATTAATCGGTCACAATGCCTTTCCCACGAATATCCGACTCCGAATGGCCCAAATCTAGCCAAAAGCAATTACATATCATAAATATAACAATAATAGACTCATCTAATTAATGAAATCAACATTTTAATGAAAATTCTGAAATTAACTCAAAAATCACCCGTGGGGCCCACGTCCCGGAATCTGGTCAAAGTCATAAAATATAAAATCCCGTTCACTCATGAGTCTAATCATATCAAATTTACTAAAATCCGACACCAAATGGTCCTCCAAATCCACAAATCAAACTTCCAAAACCCTAGCCTCCAATTCCCAATTTCCACCTTAAATACACGCTAACTAGGTGGGAAAATACATGGGGAAGCAAGATTACTGATCAAAAATAAGCACAAGGGACTTACCTCAAGAAATCACTCGAAAATGCTCTCAAATTTTGCCATAAACCGAGTTGCAAAGTCCAAAAATGACAAAAATCGCGAACCCCTTCAGTCTTAACCACTGCCCAGGTATTTCCGCACCTTCGGAGCCTGGGCTGGCACCTACTAGTGCGCTTGTGTGGCAAAATGTGAGCATCTGCGCAAATCACTTATCCCCTCTGCCTTCTCACCTGCGATGAAAGGGCCACACCTGCGTGTGCGCGCCTGCAAAAATCCCTTCCGCTTCTGCGGACATTACGCACCTGCAATGACCCTGACGCTTCTGCGGGCATCGCACATGCGGAATTCACCTTGCACCTGCGACCCCTGCCACTCTTCCATTTTTCCGCTTCTACGCTTGCCTCTCCGCATGTGCGATCACGCACCTGCGATCTCTCCATTATAGGTGTGAAAATAATAGATGCATGAAGACTTCAGCAACAACTCAAATCCAACTTTTGATCCGTTAAGCACTCGAAACTCACCCGAGGCCCCCGGGACCTCAACCAAACATACCAACCAATCCTAAAACACCATACGAACTTAGTAGAGCCCATATATCACATCAACTAACGCTAAAATCACGAATCATCCTCCAATTCAAACTTAAAGAACTTGAAACTTCAAATTCCTATAACTGATGCCGAAACCTATCAAACCACGTCCGAATGACCCCAAATGTTGCACACAAGTCATATTCAACATTATAGACCTACTCCAACTTCCTGAATCAAAATCCGACCCCGATATCAAAATTTCCACTACCGGTCCAAAACTCCAAAAAATTTGATTTTCGCCAATTCAAGCCTGAATAAGCTACAGGCCTCCAAAATACAATTCTGACATGCCCCTAAGTCCAAAATCACCTAACAGAGCTAACGGAACTGACGGAATTCTATTCCATAACCGTCTTCACACAGTTCCAACTACAGTCCAAATTCTAAGACTTAAGCTCTCATTTAGGGACTAAGTGTCCCAAAACACTCTGAAACTCAAAACCAATCATCCCGACAAGTCATAATAGCAGAAATAGATATGGGGAAAGCAGTTAATAGGGTTTCGGGGCTCTAACTCTCAAAACGATCGGCCGAGTCGTTACATATAGATACCTGGTTATTCTAACTAAAGCTTAGGCAGATAGGAAGAAATCACCTAGTTGTCGATTTGAACCTTGATCTTCAAGGTTTGCACCCACTTCATTGACCACGATCTCACTATTAGGTGCATATTGTAAGGATTTATCAAGTTGATATTGCTCATCCATGCTTGTAGAATTGTACTTGAAAAAAGTGATTTCAACATGATTCCACGTCTAACCCTTTCCGAAAGGTCAACTTGGAGAAAAATGGATGGTCTCTCCGCAGAATGTTTAATAAACAGCGATAAGAATCTTGCTGCTCAGGTATCATTTCATCCTTCTCTCCTTCCTTTATATTTGTTAAGCACCGTCTTTGATAACTTTAATCTTTGACTTTATAGGCTAACCTCCTGTGACAATCCGATAGGTCTTTTCGAGTAATAGCCTTAATTTTCGTGTTTCGATACCTCTCATAGCTTCATTTGATATTTATTAGTTTGTGTACATGGTCCATTATTTTTCGCAAAGCTTTTACGAGAAATTTTGAAGAAAAAGTAATTTTTAACTTAAAATGAGGTTTGAGTTGACCATAGTCAATATTTTTAGTTAACGACCTTAAATTAGTGTTTTGACGATTCGAGTAGGTTCGTATGATATTTTTGTACTTGTACGCATGTTTTGTTGGGGTACCGGGTGATCCGAGCGCGTTTCGGTGCATTATGTGAAAGATTGTAAAAATTGAGTTTTTAAGTTGAAATCTTGAGTTTTGATGAACGATTCTTGTTATTTGATGTTATTTTGGTGATTTGAGATATCAAGAGAGTTTGTATGGTGTTATTATACTTGTGTGCATGTTTAGTTTGGAGCGCGAGGGGCTCGGGTGAGTTTTGGATGCATTGCAAATTGATTTGGAACTGCTGGTGCTCAGCAGGTGGTGGTGCAAAGTTGCAGGTCTTGCATTTGCGTGAACCAGATCGTAATTGCGAGCCTCGCATTTGCAATGTCAAGTTTGCAAATGCAAAGTGGGCACTGGTCTATGGGGTTCGCATTTGCGAACAACCTTTCGCTTTTGCGATCCAGTCTAGGATCGATGTTGCGACCCATGTGTCGCATTGGTGATACTATGCTAGGTAGAGCAGTTTTGCATTTGCGAGGGGGTGTCGTTCGCAAATGCTATGGTTTTGTCGCATTTGCGACTCTTGCATGTCTGTCGCCCTAGCCGCATTTGTGATTAGTGCTTTGCAATTGCGAACATCACAATTACGAACAAGAGTTTACAATTGTGATGTCTGCAGCTGGGTAAAAGGTGGTAAAGCCGGGACTTAGCTCATTTTACACAAATTCTCAACCCTAAACACACAAGTTTAGCTAATTTTACATAAATTTCCAACCCTAAACACACAAACTTTAATCAATTTCAATTACTTTCCCATGAATTTCATCATCAAATTCATGAATTCCAAGGCAGAAATGTGGGATTTGGGGTAGAATTTAGTGATCTTGTAAAATTGAGATTTAGACATCAAATTGAGGTCGCATTTCGAAATAAATTACATATCCGGGCTTGGGGGTGAATGGGTAGTTTGGATTTAGTCCAAATCTCGAATTTCGACCAAGCGGTCCAAGGGTTGACTTATGTTGACTTATTTTTGTGGGTAGTGTCTTAAACTTGTTTTGAATTATTTGATGGATAATTGGCTAGATTCAATTGGTTTGGAGGCTTGTTCGAAAGGAAAAGCAATGGTTGAATATTGATTTGGTTACAGAAAGAGGTAAGTGTCGTGGTTAACCTTGACTTGAGAGAATTAGGATTTGATTGGTCGATTATCTACTTTCTAACCGTTTGGAGGTGGATTCATGCGGGATGGCATTTCTAGAGTATTGGGTGGCTTGCTTGGTATTTGATTTGGCTTGTTCGAGGTAAGTAACATTTCTAAACTTGGAATTAAGGGTAATTGTCACAGAAAACCATGTTATTTGCAATGTGTTGGGTGATGAACATGCTAGGTGACGGGCATGTGGGCATGCACCGGGGTAATCAAGATCTGGGTTGATTTTTAGACTATGTTGCTATCATGTCTTGTTTTATCCGTATTTTTCCTACTTGTTAGATTAACTGAGCTATGATTCATGTTAGAAATTATATTAATGATATGTGGTTATTTGATTGAGACTTAATGAGGCTATTTCTGTTATTCTGCTTTATCTGATTTAACTGTAATTATACATTCAGTCATGGTTCTTCATTTGCTTATCATATCTCAGTCTCTATTTACCAGTCATTGTTACATCGCATGTTATCATTATTATTTTTCATATGTGGAGTTGATGGGTTGAGCGGTATGAGATTATGAGCCATTGAGACTTGAGAGGTTGATGACTGAAGTGGGCTTTAGAGCCGTGTTAAGAGTGTAGTTGTGGATCAGACTGCATGCTACAGTAGGACATATTGGCTTTATTATTACTTTATTATTATTGAGGATCAAATTGCACACCGCAACATGCCATATTGGCTTTTGATTAGCGCTTGGGCAGGATTCGATCTTCGGAATATGACATACCAGTAGTGAGCGCAGGCACTGTGAGATACATACATATGCTTTGGTGAGGGGCAATGATGCCAGACACCCGTACAGTGATGAGTGATTGTGTGTGTGTGATGAAGTGGGCATTTGAGATAAACAACTTGAGTATATTGAGAGTGAGAGCACCTGGGGATACCACCATGAAATCATTCATTTGTCATGCATACTTGACATGTAGGCATGAGATTTATTATCCTAATGCAGACGGTAATGTGATATTTGATGATTTGACATGTATATTTGATATGTAGGCATATGGATGTATATTCCTCATGCTAGACGGTTTATGATAATTGATGACATGATATGTATATTGACATGTATGCATAGAGATGTAATTTTTTCATGCCAATTGGTAAACGAAAATTCTTGTCTGGTGTTGTGAATTGGGAATACAGCTCTTTTGATAAACTCATATTTTGTTGATTTTCAGTGGTAAGATTTGGACTTGACTATTTTACTTGAAAAGTATGCCTACTTTCAAGTAATTGTGAATGAGCTGAGCATATATCTCTTGAGTTGTTTACCTTTACTATCCTCATTATATTATTACGAGTTGTTATTGGCTATTGGCGTTGGATACTTACCTTTTTCCAAGCTCATCACTATTTTCAACCTGAGGTTAGGTTTGTTAGGGGTCGGTTGTACTCACACTACACTTCTGCACCTTCCGTGCAGATCTTGGAGCTGATGTTGCTGTGTATGGTGGGAGCTGGCATTGAAGATGTACCTACGTTCCAGTTATAGCTGCCATTTGTCCTTGGTAGCTCTAGATTTACAAATCTATTAATGTATATTTCGAACAGATGATGTATTTATTTTTTACCAGCTTTTTAAATTCTAAGTCTTAAAAGCTCGTGACTTGTACTACCAAACATTGGGAGTTTATTTAGAAATTCATTCATTTTACTCATTCACTCTTATTTATTCTCATATGAGTTGTTTTGAATGTTACTTGGCTTACCTAGCTTGTTAGGTTAGGTAGTCGGAGTTTGGGTCGTGACAGGTTTATAATGAGTGCCTTCTTATAGCCTCGTCACTACTTCGTCGAGGTTAGGCTCGGCACTTACGGAGTACATGAGATCGGTTGTACTCATACTACACTTCTGCACTTCTTATGCAGATTATGGAGTTGGTCCCAGCAGCATTTAGTGGAGACTTGCTCGGACTATCATTACTTAGAGGCTTGAGGTAGAGTTGTACGACATTCGCAGAGGCTGATGTCCCCTTCTTATCTTTGTACTGTTTATTTCATTTAAATAGTTGTATTTTATTTCAGCCCTTGATTATAGTACTTTTAGTAGCTCATGTACTTGTAACCCCTTATTCCGGGATTAGACTAGCAGCGTGTTTGGAGTTTATTATATTTTTTTGAGTTTTACAGTTTTACCTTCTTATTAAATCTGCATTTTAAATTATTAAAATGAATAGTTGTGTAACTCATGTTGGCTTCCCTAGCAAGTAGACGTTAGACATCATCACTGTCCCGAGAATGATATTTCGGGTTGTGACATATTGGTATCATAACACTAGGTTGTCTAGGCCTCATGAGTCATGAGCAAGCCTAGTAGAATCTTGAGTATCGGTACAGAGACGTATGTACTTATCTTCTGGAGGCTGTTGATACTCAATTTTGACCCTCCGTATTTAAAAATTAACTTGTGTAGGCTTCCCAGTCAAACAATGATTAAAAGTAGTCTTTTACACATTTTTTTAGCTTTAATGTAATTTATTGATAATTATCCATGTTTTCACAAAATATACCCTTTTTTAATCATTTTATTGCAATTAGTTAAATACTATTATTTTTGTGCATTTTTCTAGATTTCAAAATAATTTATTGATAATTGTCTTATTTTTTCAAATAGCAGGATATTCTATCAATTTCTTGTCCTTTAAGAAATGAAAATAATAATTACTACAACATTAGTGTAGTCATCAATATTTTCAAATAAATACTACAAACCATATTTCCTAATTAAATAATCATATCCTAGTTTATAATACAATCTATTAATTAAATGGAAGCCAATAGAATTTATTTCAAAATACGAATGGCATAAAATCAAACCCAATATCCCCTCAACGTCCGATGTGATGAAATATTTGATGTGAGTAAATATTTGATGTGACTAGATATTTGATATGACTAAACATTTGACGTGACTAAATATCTTGATGTGAAAAGACATGTGATTTGACAACACATGTGATGTACCATGACATCCCTTTTACTCAATGGGTAAAGTTTTTATCCAAAGGGTAAAGACCATATTTTTTACTATATAAAAAGAGGGTCATCCTCCACAATGTACATACACATTCACACACTTGCACATTTTCTTCTTCCTCCATTAAATTTTGCAAGAACACTTTGCGCACTTGCACGTTTTCTTCATCCTTCAATTTTTTGAAGAACACTTGCACTTTTCTCTCGTTCATTCTTCAATTTTTCATCACAAATCGAATTTCTCTCGGGAGCCGATATAATCGATTTGAAGCAAACATCTCAATGTCATGTTCAGAGATTATGGAGCAAATAAAAATTTCTTCTCTGTTGATTTCAAAGCTTTCTACGAGCGAAAATCAGAGTGAATGTAAAGCGAGGAGGGACAGACTCACTTAGTCGTTACCTTGGTTGTTTAATCCAAAGCTTATCTACTTCGGACATAAGGTCCACATCTCTCCCATTTTCCATGTTGTTTTACATATTGGGTGTGTTTGGTATGAAGAAAAATGTTTTCCATGAAAAATATTTTTCTAGAAAATATTTTCCTGAAAAATGAGTAGTTTTATCACTTATTTTTTCTTGTTTGGTTGATGAGTAAAAAACCTTTTCCGGAAAATAGTTTCTAATATTTGGTTAGAGAGTATAAAATATTTTTAGGAAAATAATTTTTTTATGTTACTCTACTTAACCCATCTTCTCCAAAATCCTCATTGTTGAATGAAAGAAAATATGTTTTCTATATCATGAAAAGAAAATACTTATTTTATTGAAATGAAAAAAAAGTATTTTTTCTACATCATGAGAAGAAAGTACTCTTTTTTTTAAATGTAATAAAATATTTTTTCTACATCTTGAAAGAAAATACTTATTTTGTTGAAAAAAATACTTTTTTCAATTTTAGGAAAAGAAAATACTTAGTTTGTTGAAATGAAAGAAAATATTTTTTTGGCTTAAATATTTTGGAAAATATTTTTCTCATCAACTCACTTTCCTCCAATTGGAGGAAAATATTTTTCTTATCAAGAGTAGGGAAACTATTTTCCAAAACTCGTTTTTAACCTTCTCCACCCTATTCCCCATGCCCACCAACCCCCTACCCTCTACCCTCTACCCCCTACCCCCTTCCAGATCNNCCCCCTTCCCTCGACTTTACCCCACCCACCCCAACCTTGTTCACCACCCACTCTAAATAGAACTATTATAAAGAGTACTTTCTTTTATGTTGTAGATAGAGTATTTTTTTTATTTCAACAAAATGAGTATATTCTTTTAATGATTTAGTAAAAGTTTTTTCTTTTATTTCAACAAAACGAGTACTTTGTTTTTCATTACGTAGAAAAAAATATTTTCTTTCATTTCAACAAAACAAGTACTTTCTTTCATGATGTAGAAAAAATATTTTCTTTTATTTCAACAAACTAAGTATTTTCTTTTCTTGTAATAGAAAAAGAATTGTTTTTTCCAAAAATGTGTACTTTCTTTTCCTGATATGGAAAGAGTAGTTTCTTTCAATTCAACAAAACAAGTACTTTATTTTCCTGATATAGATAAAATATTTTCTTTCTTTCAACAAAATAAAGTATTTTGTTTTAGTTATCGAGCTCAAAGTTTAACGTTATTTTTGTGTGAAAAAGTAAAGTAGCACATTATTCCTTTGGGTTTGTGTGAATTATAAAAAGAATAATTAAATTCTTGAAGAAAATAGAGTCTGGAGGGAGGGGGAGAAGTACAAGAAACATGGAGATTTTGAGGAAGGTGGGTTGGGGAGAGTAGCATAAAAAATTATTTTCCTAAAAATATTTTATATTCTCTAACCAAATACTAGAAAATATTTTTCGGAAAAAGTTTTTCACTCACCAACCAAACAAGGGAAAATAAGTGATAAAACTACTCATTTTACAATTCCATGAAAAATATTTTCCTTCATACCAGACACACCCAAAATATGGTACCTTTTTGTATTATGCATAGTGATAGGTGTATTGGGTAAAATATGTTATGACACGTGACCGCCCGAGAAAGGGACACGTGGAACCCAAGACAGGGGAATGACTGAAGAATGAAGACAACTATTTCGTTTATCACCGGAAAGAATAATGCTCATAAAGATGTAATAAATGGTCTTCTCCCGGTAGCATTCAATAGAGAATATTCATAGCATTAAGAGCAGTTACCCATTACAAGGAATTTGACATTTATGTTCACTTACATCTTTATCAATGCCCCTTACAATTGACATTAAAGAAGGGCACGACCCTAAGACCTTTTTCATAGCTATAAATAGTGAGCTCAGTTGTCATTGTAAAGGATACGAATTTTCTGGCAAACTAACACTATTTTATACAAAGCTCAAACCAATCTTATCTTCTGATTTTTCTATTCTTTTGTTGTTGTGCCTAGAAACCTTGTTACCGAAATTGTTGCTTGTGCTGTTTCATCTATATCTTAAGGCTAAGTATTGTGTAACTCTTCAATTATTTATTTATTTCAGGATCAAATTAATTCACTTATCTAGAAACCACGTATAAATTTAACTGTACCATTTTACGGACAAACGGTAATTAAATTGATCATTGCCTCTTTTTTACTAGCGTGTTTTGATCATTTTTGTCTTAGAAAACAAATCATAAGAAATGATAGATAACACTGTTGACGACATGCACAACTCCAAGATTCGAGGGGATCAACCTCATTCCGAGGACTCAATCAGCGATAACCATAACGAAGGGAGTGACGCTACACGAGTGCATGACATGCAGTATCCTCGACATGTTCGGGGGACCACTCCCGACGAGGAGCATGTCGTCGATGCGATAAGGGTCTTGCAAGAGAAACAAGCGATCATTCTAGGCCACCTTACGCGACAAGATAAAGTTATGACAGAGTTGAAGAAAGCATTGTCGGGAGCTTCAAATAATGCAAACAGACGATATCCGATCCCTCCCAGGATTCCCATGAATCAAACAACGCAGAGGATCGATAACAACACTCCCAGGGGTGAAATTGGCTCCGATGGGGCAGGGGAGAACAAATTCGGTCTCAACAACGAGAATGATTCTTTCAAGAATGAACTTTTACGGTTCATGAGGGAAGTAACGCCCATATGGACCAGATCCTGTGCACGCCACCAGTGTTGAAAGGCCGAGACTCGATGAAGTATACTCAATTGACGTACAAGCCAAGTGCGACACCAGAGTTAATCCCGAAGCGGTTCAAAATGCCTGAAATGCCAATGTATGACGGAACTTCAGACCCCCAGCAGCATATTACCACCTACACAATAGCGATAAAAGGGAATGATTTAGCTAATCACGAAATTGAATCTGTGCTGCTGAAGAAATTTGGAGAAACCCTCACGAGGGGGGCCTTAATATGGTATTCGCTGTTACCCGAGCATTCCATAGATTCCTTCGAAGTGCTTATAGATTCTTTTATCAAGGCTCATGCTAGGGCAAGAAAAGTACATGCCCGAAAGGCTGACATATTCAGGATCGTGCAAGGAGAGTCTAAGTTGATACGAGAGTTCGTTACCCGATTCCAGAAGGAGAGAATATTGCTCCCGGCTGTCCCGGATGAATGGGTGGCTGCGGAGTTCACCAAAGGATTGAATCCGAGGAGTTCAGATGCTTCCCGGAAATTGAAAGAGAGCCTACTCGAGTTTCAAGAAATGACCTGGGCGGACGTCCACAACAAGTATGAATCAAAAATAAGGATCAAAGATGATCATGTTGGTTTTCTATCATCGACCAAAGGACGGGAAAAGAATAAGGAAAAATCAAAGGATCATTATGATTCGGATATGTAGACTTCGAGGAGCCGATTTTCCCTTACAAACGAACCGAAGACCGCATCAGAGGTTTTTGGACCACGGACAGGTTCACGATCGACAGGAGGACCGATTGCGGTCAGAATAATCAATCATTGAAGGATAAAGAAGTGGCAGGATCACGGGATCCTTCCTACCCCAAATTATCAGAAAACAACTTCAACGACAGTATAGTGGAATTGGTATCAGCCATGAGAAACATCAAAGAAGCACGATTCCCAAGACCGACGGGATTTGATTCTAATCAGAGGGATCCCAACTTATGGTTTGAATACTACGGGACAAATGGCCACTGGACTTGGGACTGTCGACATCTCCGGGAGGAAGTGGCAACATTATTAAAGAATGGTCACCTAAGAGAATTCTTGAGTGACTGAGATAAGAACAATAATGGTCATAACTGAGACAATGTGGAACCCTTGAAAGCGGGAGAAGATCCTCCGCGTCAAATAATTAATATGATCTTCGGAGGGAACGAGATTAACGGGGTTACCTTTTCAGCAATGAAGAAGATGAAGGTATCAATAATGTATAGCAAAAGGCTTCAGGAAGATGATATCACTTTTACAGAGGAGGACGCAGATGGATTGCTGCTACCACACAACATCGCATTGGTAATTCCTTTAAATGTGCTAGATTTTATTATTAAATATGTTTTAGTAGATCCAGGGAGTTCGGCTAATATCATACAATGGAGAGTATTGGAGCAAGCTAAACTCACTAGAAGCATCATTCCGGCCACAAACCTCCTTGCCGGATTCAACCTCGCAAGTGTGACAACTCGGGGCAAAATTGTATTACTCACAAACGCTGAAGAAGTAATGAAAACAGCTCTTTTTGAAGTGGTACATGGTGATTGGGATACAACATCATTCTGGAAAGGCCATGGTTGCACGGGATGAAAGCGGTACCATCAACTTACCATCAATTGCTGAAGTTTCCAATACCCGAGGGAATTAAGCAGATAAGGGGTGACCAACCGGCGTCAAAGGAGATGAATGCAATTTTGGTCTCCAGTAGAAAAGGAAATAAACATGTGGCATAGAAATTATAGGGCCCGGCACCTACTCCTGAACTAGATGAAATTAGCCAGGCATCGAAAGATAATCAGATGCCGAGATATTTACAAGTTCCAGAAGAGACTGATGCGACGAAGTCCAAAGTGGAAGAGCTGGAGCAAGTGGCATTGTTCGAGGTATTCCTAGAAAGGAAATTCCACATGGGGACATGATTGCACCCGAAACTTAGGTCCGGCTTTATTAAATTCTTTAAATCTAACATCGATTATTTTGCATGGTCGTATGAGGATATGACAGGTATCCCGACAGAGGTCGCCGTACACAAGTTAAGCTTGGATCCTAACATACCTCCGGTAAGACAAAAGAAGCGCCCGATCGCCGAAGCTAGGAATAAATTTGTAAAACAAGAGATAACCCGTTTACTTAATATTGGTTCGATCAGAGAGGTAAGATATCCAAACTGGCTAGCTAATGTAGTAGTTGTTCCTAAAAAGAATAATAAGTTTTGCATGTGCGTAGACTATAAAGATCTTAATTAGGCATGCCCGAAAGACTCGTTCCCACTGCCAAACATGGATCAAATGATTTATGCCATGACCGGGCACGAGTTAATGAGTTTTCTCGATGCTTATTCTGGGTACAACCAAATAAAGATGAACCCGAAAGATCAGGAAAAAACTTCATTTATAATGAGTTTCAGTATATATATTGTTACAATGTGATGCTCTTCGGGTTAAAAAACGCCGGAGCCACTTATCAACGGTTCGTGAACAAGATGTTTGAAAATCAAATAGGAAAAACTAAGGAAGTTTATATAGATGATATGCTCGTTAAGTCTTCAAATGCAGATGATCATCTTAAACATCTGCAAGAGACTTTCAACATCTTAAGGAAGCATAATATGAATCTTAATCCCGAGAAATGCACGTTCGGGGTCAGCTCTGGTACGTTTCTAGGATTTCTGGTATCACAAAGGGGGATTGAAGTAAACCCCGATAAGATCAAGGCCATAGAGTATAACCCGGACCAACTGACAAGCATGAAGGAAGTCCAAAGGCTTACGGGGAGATTAGCAGCTTTGAGCAGATTCATTTCTCTATCATCAGAAAAGGTTCATCATTTCTTCGTACTGCTCAAAATGAAAAATAATTTCGAATGGACCTCGGAGTACCAACAGGCTTTGAGGGATTTAAAGAAGTCCTTGTCAAGCCCTCTATTGTTTTCAAAACCAAAAGAAGGGAAAACGTTGCTGGTTTACCTCGCGGTCTCAGAAGTTGCGGTAAGTGCGGTTTTAGTCAGAGAAGACGAAGGTACGCAATCTCCCATTTATTATGTTAGTAAAGTTTTAAAGGGAGAAGAAACTCGTTACCCACATTTGGAAAAACTATCCTTAGCTCTCGTAGTCACCGCTCAAAAGTTGAGGTCCTATTTCCAATGCCACCCGAGAGTAGTGGTGTCTACTTTCCCTTTGCAGAACATCCTCCATAAACCCAAGCTCTCAGGTAGATTGGCCAAATGGTCCATCGAAATGAGTGAGTTCGACATAGAATATAAGCCGAAGACTGCAATTAAGTCGGAAGTCTTGGCTGACTTCATGGCCGATTTCAGTTTCGGATTATTGCCTCAGGCAACCAAGGAAGCAATGATGATGTCAGAATCGATATCAGGGGTTTGGACCTTATTTGCGGATAGAGCTTCCAACGTGAAAGGGTACGGTCTCGGTATAGTATTAATTACGACTTCGAGGGAAACCCTGAGGCAAACCATCCGGATGGTCCATTTAACTAACAATGAAGCAGAGTATGAAACTTTGATTGAGGGACTCAAGTTGGCCTGGGGACTTGACTCCGAGGTCATCGAAATAAAATGCGACTCACAACTAGTGGTAAATCAGGTGTACGGGATCTTCGAGACCAAAGAGGAGCGCATGCAACAATACGTGGTAAAGGTTTAAGCTCTACTAGCGCGATTCCGAGAGTGGTCAATTACTCATATCCCAAGGGAATAAAACGTAGAAGCATATGCATTGGCAAACCTAGGATCATCAATAAAAACAAAGGGATCGGAGTCCGGTTCGATGGTAAAACTGATGAACTCAGTCCTCGATACAGATGGTTACTACGAGGTAAATTCAACTAGTCTAGTATGGGACTGGAGGAGTGAAATTATTGATTATCTCAAACATGGGAAGCTACCTGAAGACCCCAAAATGTCCCGGGCACTACGCGCCAAAGAAGCGCGATATAGCTTTAAGGGAGGTTAATTGTATAGAAAATCGTTTCAAGGCCCACTGGCCCGATGCTTAGGAGCATCCGAAGCTAACTATTTCATGAGAAAGGTTCATGAAGGGATATGCGGCAACCACTCGGGCATAGATTCCTAGGTGTTGAAGTTGGTAAGGGCAGGATATTACTGGTGCCGCATGGAACAAGACGCCAAGTACTTCGTGCAAAAATATGATAAGTGTTAATGTTATGCGCCACTGGTGCATCAACCGGCAGAACCCTTACATTCGGTCCTATCTCCGTGGTCGTTCATGAAATGGTGAATGGACATCGTCGGACCATTACCACTGGCTCGCGAAAAGGTAAGATTTCTTTAATTTTAACTGACTATTTTTCTAAGTGGGTGGAAAAAGGTTCTTATAAGAAAATCAGAGAATGCGAAGTGGTAGATTTCTTATGGAAAAATATTTATTTACAGGTTCAGAATACCAAAAGAGATAGCATGTGGAAATGAGACACAATTTATAGGCGTAAAAGTTACAAAGTTCCTCCAAGATTTGAAAATAAAGAGGATCACATCTTCCCCTTATCATCCGAGCGCAAACGGTCAAGCGAAGTCAACGAACAAAGTAATTATTTAAAGCCTCAAGAAAAGGTTGGAAGTGGCTAAAGGAAATCGGCCCGAGGAATTACTCGGAGTTCTATGGGCATTTCGAACTACGGTAATGTCGAGCATAGGGGAAACCCCTTTTTCCCTCGTATACGGTGCAAAATCTTTAATCCCGGTGGAAGTAAGGGAATCGACTTTGCGATACTTCCTGGCAGAAGAAGAATCGAACAACAAAGCAATGTTTGTCAACTTGGAACGGCTCGATGAACGCAGGGAATTGGCATATGTAAGAATGGTAGCTCAAAAGCAAAGAATGGAGCGGTATTGTAATCGAAGAGACAACCTCCGTTATTTAAAATAGGTCACTTGGTCCTAAGGAAAGTAACTCACAATACCCAGGAGCTCAATGCAGGGAAGCTAGGTCCAATGTGGTAAGGCCCCTACCCGGTTTCAACTATCACCGGAAAAGGTTCATACGAGTTGGAAAACCAAAATGGAGAGAAGTTTCCCAGCAATTGGAATGTGTCACACCTCAAAAGATATTATTGCTGATGAACATTGTCCGATCAGAAAGTATGTGCTGCACTTTACTTCCCTTCATTCAGTTTTTATCCCAATTGGGTTTTTCTGGCAAGGTTTTTAATGAGGCAGCAACAGAAAGCATACTACGAATACAACATCAATAAGACCTTTAATAGCAAGGCATACAAGCAGAGATCCACTTGGGGATGGTTAGATAATCGTTTGCTCTATAGAAAATTCCCACCGGAAAGTTAAGTTTTTTATTGAGCAAAGGTTATCTGATCATACACGAGCACAAACCACTAGAGGGTTATTAGATAGTCCTTCGCTTGATAGTATAAATTCCTAAGGGGAAGTAAAGTGACTTACCAAGTTAAGAATTATCTACCAATGCATTAGTGGAGTCTTCAAAGATACAAGACATCCAGTGTTCCAATTCGCATTCTTCGCATTCGAACACTGGGTGGGGGAATGATATGAGGATATGGCAACAATGACTGCCATGTCGACAGGGAATGAAAAACTAAAAATATAATTACATCATCGGGAACGGGGACTGCACGAACAGCGCCGTAGAGATAAGTTGTACAAGTTAGCCACAAGTAATGGCGATTTCTTTTCAGCAAAGAAAATGCTTATGTATTTTTTGAAAATAGAAGGAATAAAATGAAATTCTTTTGTTTTTATCTTGTTTCTTGTCTGAACGATGAATTAACTTTGTCATTTGAAAGTTATACAAGTACTACAAATGCTAGTGCCATAATGAACAGGAGACGTCCTCTTCAAGAGCACCGTAAACATAAGATGGCCCTCTCTTATAAAACCCCTCACATTAAAGGGTTGTTTCCGGAAACATTTATGCCCGGAATAAAAAAAAGCCATTAGGGATGTACCGACCCGTCTAATCATTTTGAGACTTGTAGCTCATTTCCCCCATTTACTGCTCATTTTATACTTTATAGTCGTTATGTAACTTGCCGGGGTAGTCGGTTTGGGTCCGGAGTGAATTCATAATGAAATGCGACACTTAGTCTCAAGGTTGAAAGCTTAAGTTGCAATGATTGACTAGATGTCGATCTATGAGTAAACTACTTCAAAATAGAATTTTGATGGTTGTGTTAGCTCCGTTGGGTGATTTTGGACTTAGGAGCATGTCCAGATTGTGATTTGGAGGTACATAGTGGAATTAGGCTTGGAATGACAAAAGTTGCATTTTTAGGAAGTTTGACCGGGAGTGTACTTTTTGATATCGGGGTCGGATTCCAATTCCAGAAGTTGGAGTAGGTCCGTAATGTCAAATGTTCGCAAAATTAAAGGGTCAATCGGATGTGTTTTGATAGGTTTCAGAGTTGTTTGTAGAATTGAATTTTCTTTAGTTTTAATAGGCTTGAATCGGGGTGCGATTCGTATTTTTGAAGTTTTTTGATGTGATTTTAGGGCTCGACTAAGTTCGTATGAGGTTTTTGGACTTTTTGGTATATTTGGTTGAGGTCCCGGGGGCCTCGGGTTGATTCCGAATGGTTAACGGATCAAAAGTTGAAGTTGAGTGATTGCTGAAGATGGACCTATGCTGGTGTAACCGCATTTGCGGATCTTTGATCGCAGGTACGAGCTCACAGGTGCAACCTGGCTTGAACATGTGTGATATTTGTAGGGGAGAGTGTAGGTGATCATAGGTGCGAGGACCTTTCGACACCCGTGTGACCACAGGTGCAGAGAGAGTTGCGCAGAAGCGAAAGGCACGCAGGTGCGATAGAAAGTTCCGACCGCAGAAGCTGAAGTGGGCAGATGAGTTGGGACCACAGAAACAAGTCCGCAGAAGTGGAGTGAGGGACTGCAGGAGCAGTATGGACCGCAGATGCATGGGTGATGTCACTTCTGCGATGCCGCAGTTAAGTGTCCGCAGAAGCGGAAAGCCTGGGCAGATTATTAAAATAAGGGTTTGTTGTTTTGGCTTAATTTCAAACATTTCAAGCACGGTTTAGGCGATTCTTGAGAGGGAGTTTGAGGGTATTCTTGAGGTAAGTCCCTTGTGCTCATTTTTGATCAATAATATTGCTTTCCCATTGATTTTCCCACCTAGTTGGTGTTTATTTAAGGTGTAAATTGGGAGTTTTTGGGAAGTTTAAAGAGTTTAATTTGGGGATTTGGGTGACAATTTGGTGTCAGATTTTGATACATTTGGTATGGTTAGACTTGTGGTTGAGTGAGCTTTCGGGTTTTATGACGTTTATCGAATTGCGAGATGTGGGCTTGGGTGCCGGCTTTTTATCCATTGTTTTTATATTTTGATTAATAACTTAGCATTTTCTTATGGAGTTGATTCCTTTAGCCCGTACTGATTATATCGCATTGTTTATGGTTAGATTCGAGGCATTCAGAGGCCATTTTGCGAGGCAAGAGTGTTTTGGAGTAGGGATTTGCTCGGATTGAGGTAAGTAACAGTTCTAAATTTGGTTCCTTAGGTACGAAACCTCATATTACATGTCATGTATTTGGTTTTGAGGTGCCGCACATGCTAGGTGACGGGCGTGTGGACGTGCACCGTAGGAATTGTGACTTGGTAAAATTCCATGGAACCATGTACTTGAATAATCTGTTGTTATATGTACATTCTCCATGTAGTATAGAAATTGAACCACAAATCATGTTCCGACTATGTGTCGGTACTGTAGGGACCCACAAAGGTCGTGTATATGTTGAATTATCTGCTAAATTGTTGTTTTGTACTTAGTCACAGTTTTACTTGTTCATTATATCTCAGTCTCTATTGTTCCTTGTTGATACATTATATCATTTCTATTGGGGCTGACTTTCATGATTACTGAGAGCCCAGGAGACTGAAGAGATTGATGACTGAGTGAGGCCGAGGGCCTGATTGTGAGATATTGATACTATAGCACGTGAGCTTTTTGTGCACCAAGTGAGTTGTCCGTGCAGATCCAGATATTATACTATAGCACGTGAGTCTTCTATGCAACACGTGAGTTGTCAGTGCGGATTATAGAGCTTGGGTTGAAGGAGCCCCTCCGGAGTCTGTACACACCCCAGGGAGTGCAGGTACCTACTGAGTGCGAGTGTTGAGTGCTGAGTGCCGAGTGCTGAGTAAATGGGAGGGATGAGTGACTGTGGGCCTGAGAGGATGCATTTGATTTCGTTATCGTTGCACTTAGCTGCCATGTATCACTGTCTTGAAATTTCTGAAAGACATTACACTCTGTTTCACTTAAACTTGTCATGGAGTAACTGTTTGACCTAATATATCAAACATGAGAGCATGCCTACTTTCCTATGTTGACATCACTGTAATTAAACTATAACTGTGAAGCCCGTCACTACTTTCAGTTATTTATTTAGTCTTGTTACTTACTGATTTGGTTGTACTCACACTACACCCTACACCTTGCGTGCAGACCCAGTTCCTTCCGGTCACGGTGGTTGCTGAATTGTGGAGTTCGGATTCTCAGAGACTATCGAGATAGTTGCTTGGCGTTTCACATACCTTGTTTCTCCTTCCCTATTTTTCCACTTATTGTATTTAGTTTAAGATTATCACAGACAGTATTTTCCAAACTTGTGATGTATAGATGCTCATGTACTCTGTGACACCCCGGTGGTTGGGAACTTCCACGTTGTATTTTGGGTTTCTATCCCATTTATGAAAACTTGTATTGTTTGAACTGCTTTAATTCGTTTTCTGTTAGAGGTAATGGAAATATTTTTAAAATGTCGGCTTGCCTAGTACCACGATAGACGCCATCACGACATGTTAGGATTTTGGGTCGTGACAAGTTGGTATCAGAGCCTAGGTTACATAGGTCTTACGAGTCATGAGCAGGTTTAGTAGAGTCTTGCTAATCGGTACAGAGACGTCAATACTTATATTCGAGAGGCTGCCGAACCCTTAGTAAATTTCACATTCTTGTATTCTTGTTATGCGGATTTGTTGATTTCGGTAACTAAACTTATGTATTCTATTCTCTCACAGATGGTGAGGACACGTGCTATCGGATAGGATGGACAACCACTAGTACCACCAGCTAGGGCCACGAGAGGCGAAGGTCACGGTAGGGGCAGAGGTGCAGCTCGTACAACAACTAGAGCAGCACCTGCAGATCCACCAGTTGCTCCAGCTCAGGAGTAGGTTCCAGATGTAGTTGAGCCAGCGGGGCCATCCCAGAAACCAGTTGTACCCATTGTGATTCCAGGCCTTCAGGAGGCTTTGGCCCAGATATTGACGATTTCCATTGGCCTTGCTCAGGTAGTATCGACTCAGGCCGTGCCAGCCACTTCTCAGGCCAGAGGAGGTACTCATACCCCCGCTGCCCGAACTCCAGATAGGGCAATATAGGGACTTTAGACACCGGAGGTACTACCAGCCTAGCCGGTTGCAGGAGCTCAGGCCCCGGTGGTCCTCGTTTAGAGTGATGATGAGCAGAGGAGACTTGAGAGATATGGGAGGCTTCGGCCTCCATCATTTAGCGGTGTTGAGTCAGAGGATGCCCAGGGCTTCTTGGACAAGTACCAATAGACTTTTCGTACAACAGGTATTCTGGAGACCAGTAGGGTCTCGCTCATTAGTTTTTAGTTTTCTGGGGCTATCTTCAAATGGTGGGAGGCGTATGAGAGGCGCAGGCCGGTCGGTGCCGCACCACTTACATGGCAGGAGTTCTCCGTTCTATTCTTGGAGAAGTTCATGCCGTAGTCTCGCAGGAAGGAGCTGCGCAGACAGTTTGAGCAGATTCGGCAGGATGGCATGTCTGTGACCTAGTACGAGATGAGATTTTCTGAGTTAGCTCACCACATAGTTTGGTTGGTTCCCACTCATAGGGAGAGGATCATGAGGTTCATTGATGGCCTCACGTATCAACTGTTGTTTCTTATGACTAGGGAGATGGTATCTGGTGCCACTTTTGACGAGGTGGTTAACATTGCTCGGCAGATAGAGATGGTCCGTAGCCAGGAGCGTGGTGAGAGGGAGGCCAAGAGGCCTCGAGGTTCGGGTGGTTTTCGTGGTGGACCTTCTGTGCAGTAGTCTTACCACAGTAGGGGTCGTCCTTACAGGCCCGCTTAGATGACTCGTCCAGCTCATCGTGGCGCATCAGCTAGCCACGGTTCTTATAGTGCTCACTCAAGCCAGTCTTCATTCAGTGCACTACCAGCGCAGAGTTCTCACCATGCCTCATCCGTTCAGGTTTTTACAGGTAGTTCCTTGGGTTATCAGGAGCAACAGTTCCGTCAGAGTAGGGGTTGTTTCGAGTGCGGTGACTTTGGTCATATCAAAAGAGATTGCCCTAAGTTATTGAGTGGGGCTCCACGATAGAGTTCTCGGCCGATGGCACGAGCACCAACAGTTACACCACCCACTCAGCCAGCTCGGTATGGGTCCTAGGCAACTATAGGTTGCCCCGGGGGGGGGGGGGGGGGGGGGGGGGAGGATCGGGGGACGGTCAGACTCGATTCTATGTTATCCCTGCCAGACAAGATGTCATTTCTTCCGAGGTATTGTCTTAGTATGCCACCGGGATGCCTCTGTATTATTTGACCCTCGTTCCACTTATTCGTATGTATCATCGTATTTTGATTATTATCTGGATATGCCCCGTGTGTCCTTAGTTTCATCTGTTCATTTATGTATGCCAGTGGGCGATACTATTGTTGTGGACCGCATATATCGGTCGTGTGTAGTGACTATTGAGGTATGGGAGATTAGAGTTGATCTATTCCTGCTTAGTATGGTTTATGTCTGCGTGATCTTGGGTATGGATTAGTTGTCTCCATGTCATGTTGTTCTGGATTGTCACGCTAATGTTACAACCCATATTTTCGTATGTAAAAGTGGTCATAAGCAAACTAATTTAAGACCAAAAATAAGATCATCTTTGGAAGTATATAAAGTAAGTTATCATGTTACCTCGGAGGTTACAAATATTGAGGATCATGAACAACAAGTACAAAGAGGGTTGGAAGGTTCAGAAGCTAAGAAATTGAAGAAAATAATGATTCGTCAAAAGTCGACAAGTTGGGAATGTTATAACCCGTACCCTTAGGGTGATACTAGGGTTCTTAACATGACAAGGAGTTTATGTTATGAGTTATGTTAGTCGTATGATAGTCGTATGATAGTCGTATGTTAGGTTTTGAAGTTAGGCGAGTTGTGGAACAAAAGTCGATGAAAGTCATCACAAGTTACGTTCATAAGTTTAACTGAAATTTGGGTCAAATCTAACTGCGATTTTCTCCCATTATACTTAGAGTTACGGGGTGTTACACCCATCAAATTGAAGATCTATGAGTCTATTTTCTAACGCATTAAAACGTTTGTTAATGCAACATCGTAGTATAGATATATATGCATTGTTACAAGACTGCACAGACTTCTAGGTGACAAGTAGGTGTGTCACTTACTTGCTTAAATGAGAGGATTATATATGTCCAAAAATGGGCCAGTTTGGGTCATCCAAAGAAAAATTTTAAAAGCCCATTTCCTTCATATATAACACTGATAATAGGGCATAATAACCATACATAAGATCTTGCAAAAATCCTCCCAAAAATAGCACACAAACCCTAATTGATTTTCTCTCCCTTTCAAGTTATAATTGGAGGTAAAACCTAGAGTTTGAAGAACTAAGATAGGAGCTGAGTTACTCAACAAATAAGGTAAGTTTACTGCTCTCTTTAATCCACTTTTTATTCTGTATATGTATGGAAAGTCGTTCTATAATTATAAGAATGCACGGGACAGTGATCGAAAGACGTGAGTTCGAGTTATTCACTTGTAGCGAACTGTTTTGTGGACTGTTTAGTGTTGTTGTTGGACTGCGTGTTTTGATACTAATTTATGGAGTTTTGGAGGATAAAGGTTATGGAGAAACACCACATAAATTCAGGGTGGTGGGCTGGTCGTTCGTCATAATATTTTCGAGATGTTTGACACTACTACGGTGGTCGTTTTGTGTATGAAGAGATTGGGTGTTTTGGGCTGTTTTATAGTAATGTGTGGTGTATATAAGGTTGGAAAATAATGTATATATGTTGTTATTATTGTGTTCTTGTTTTGTTGGTGTTATCTTGAATTTTTAGGGAGTAAGGATTATAGGGGAGATGTTGCCTGTTTTAATACAAAATATGCTTGTCGTTCATTGTGCGATAGTTGTACCTTTCGTAACGTAATGATATTTTTATTATTTTTGTTGTAGATTAAGGTGTGAAGAGGCGAGTTCAACTTGGTGGTTGGAAAGATTGTGATAAGGTATGTTAGGGCTAAACCTTTCCTTCATTTTGGCATGATCTCGTAACTACATGTGTTTGATAACGAGACATAAAGAGAAGTTGGTATTCCTAAATTTATTCACATTATCCTAGTCTCAAAAGTTACAGTATTCTCCCTTATAGGGATTTTCTATCCAGTTAAGAATTATCTTCTTCTAGTCAAGAGAGCAGAGGGTCTATATATATATATATATATATATTGTATTATAGTATTTTTACCACCATCAAGCTATAATCAGTGGGAAGGCCCCTATTGGGCAACCTTTGATCAGATGGTAAGTTATATACCGAGCCTACTATTGTCGAGCGCCTATGAGCGAGCCCAGAATGGCCGAGATATAGAGCCTAGTATGGCCGAACGCCTATGAGCGAGCCTACTACGGCAGAGAAGTTACACGTTCTGAGCCTTATAGGGCCGGATAACTATTTTACTTACTATATGGAGAGAGTTGAGTTAGTATCAACAGGTAAGTATATATCCAGATCATCTTTGACTCCCAGTTACTTTCAGTTATTATATTATCAGTTTATTTTCAGCTTTTAGTTATTCTATTGCCTTACATACTCGGTACATTTTTTGATACTAATGTCTTATTCCTGGGGATGCTGCATTTCATGCATGCAGGTTCGGATAGACAGCCTGGTAGACCTCCTCCATAGGTTTTGTCCATGATCAGCTTGATCGGTAAGCTCCATGGAGTTGTCGGGTCTAGGGTTTTGAGTATATATTATGTATATATATTATGGGTAGGTCGGGGCCCTGTTCCGACCACAATACATCCATTAGTAGAGGCTTGTAGACATATCCTGTCAGTTAGTGCAGTTTGTTAGGCTTGTAGGCCTTGTATGTATATTTTGTTGATTTGTCAGCTGTTGTAGTTATGACGGCCTTGTCGGCCCAGCTTTATATTGATGTTTAGTCAGAGCTAGTTTCCGTTCAGTTTTATATTTTGTTTCGCAAATTATCTTCCAATGTGGAACCATGGCCAAAGTATGACATTGTATGTTCAGAGTCCCGCGGTCGCAAATTGGTACGCTAGGTTAAGTGAGGCACCGGGTGCCGGTCTTGTCCCCCCCCGCAGGTTCGGTGCATGACAGCTAAGACCGTGACGTTGGTGATGCCAGGGCTACCAAGGATCGAGTGGAGAGGTTCTCTATACTATGTTCCCAGCAGAGTGATTTCATATTTGAAGGCCCAACGGATGGTTGGGAAGGGTTGTTTATCTTATTTGGCCTTTGTGTGAAATGTTGGTGCTGATACTCCTGCTATTGATTTTGTTTCGGTGGTGCGATATTTTCTGGATGTGTTTCCTGCAGACCTACCGGGCATGCCGCCCGACAAGGATATTGACTTGGTGTTGGGCACCCAGCCCATTTCTATTCCACCGTATCATATGGCACCAGCTGAGTTGAAGGAATTGAAGGAGAAGCTTCAGGAACTTCTTGATAAGGGGTTCATTTGGCCTAGTATGTCGCCTTGGGGCGCACCGGTTCTGTTTGTGAAGAAGAAGGATGGTATTATGCGGATGTGCATTGATTACAGGCAGTTGAACAAAGTTACAATCAAGAACAAGTATCCTTTACCGCGCATTGATGATCTATTTGACCAACTCCAAGGAGTGAGGGTGTTCTCTAAGATTGACTTGAGGTCTGGGTATCACCAGTTGAAGATTTAGGACTTGAATATTCTAACGACAACATTCAGGACCCGTTATGGTCATTATGAGTACCCTGTGATGTCTTTTGGGCTGACCAACGCCCCAACAACATTCATGCACCTGATGAATAGTGTATTTCAGTCTTACCTCGACTCGTTTGTCATATTGGTCATTGATGATATCCTGGTGTACTATCGTAGCTAGGAGGAGCATGCCCAACATTTGAAGATTATGTTACAGCGGTTGAGGGAGGAGAAGCTTTATGCTAAGTTCTCCAAATGTGAGTTATGGCTTAGTTCAGTAGCATTCTTGGGGCACGTGGTGTCCAGTGAGGGGACTTAGTGGATCTGAGAAAGATAGAGATGGTCCAGAGTTGGCCCAGACCGTCCTCAGCTACGGAGATTCGGAGCTTTCTCAGCTTGGCAGATTACTATCGTCGCTTCCTGGAGGGTTTCTTGTCTATTTCTTCGCCTTTTGACCAAATTGACCCAGAAGGGTGCTATTTTCAGATGGTCGGATGAGTGTATGGAGAGCTTTCAGAAGCTCAAGATTGCCTTGAACACCGCTCCAGTTCTAGTTCTACCTTTGGCTTTTGGTTTTTATACAGTATATTATGATGCTTCTCGGATCGGTATTAGGTGTATCTTGATGTAGGGAGGTAGAGTGATAGCTTATGCTTTGCGTCAGTTGAAGCCTCATGAGAAGCACTACCCTGTCCATGATTTGGAGTTAGCTGCCATCGTTCATGCATTGAAGATTTGGAGGCATTATCTCTATGGTGTGTCTTGTGAGGTGTTTACAGATCATTAGAGTTTCCAGTATTTGTTTAAATAGAAGGATCTAAATTTGAGGCAGCGAAGATGGTTGAGCTGCCAAAGGACTATGATATCACTATTCTGTATTACCACAGACAGGCCAATGTGTTGGCCGATGCCTTGAGTATAAAGGCGGTGAGTATGGGTAGCCTTGCATTCATTTATGTTGTTAAGAGGCCTCTTGCAGTTGATATTTAGGCCTTGGCCAACCAGTTCATGAGATTAGATGTCTCGGAGCCCAGTCAGATTCTAGCTTGTGTTGTTTCTCGGTCTTCTTTATATGATCGCATCAAAGAGCGCCAGTATGATGACCCTCAGTTTCTTGTCCTTAAGGACACGTTTCAGCACGGTGATGCCAGAGATGGTACTATTGGGGATGATGGAGTATTGAGGATGCAGTGTCAGATTTATGTGTCTAATGTAGATGGGCTATGTGAGTTGATTCTTGAAGAGGCTCACAGTTTGCGGTATTCCATTCATCCGCGTGCCGCGAAGATGTATTAGGACTTGAGGCAGCATTATTAGTGGAGGACAATAAAAAAGAATATAGTAGGGTTTGTAGCTTAGTGTCTCAACTGTTAGCAGGTTAAGTATGAGTATCAGAGACCTGGTAGATTGCTTCATAGGTTAGAGATTCCAAAGTGGAAATGGGAGTAGATCACCATAGATTTTGTATTTGGGCTCCTACGAACTTCGAGGAAGTTCGATGCTATTTGGGTAATTGTGGATTGGCTGACCAAGTCCGCGCACTTCATTCCAGTTGGGACTACTTATACTTCAGAGCGGTTGGCTGAGATTTACATCAGAGAGATTGTTCGCCTCCATGGTGTGCTAGTGTCCATCATTTCAGATCAGGGTACGCAGTTCACATCACAGTGTTGGAGAGCCGTGCAGCGAGAGTTGGGTATCCAGGTTCAGTTGAGCACATCATTTCACCCGCAGACGGGCGGACAGTCCGAGCGCACTATTCAGATATTGGAGGATATGTTACGCATTTGTGTCATTGATTTTGGGGGTTCTTGGGATTCGTTTCTGCCACTCGCGGAGTTTTCCTACAATAACAACAACCAGTCAAGCATTCAAATGGCTCTATTTGGGAGACGGTGTAGATCTCTGGTGGGTTGGTTTGAGCCTGGTGAGGCTAGGCTATTGGGTACTGACTTGGTCCAGGATGCTTTGAACAAGGTTAAGATGATTCAGGAGCGGCTTCGCACGGTGCAGTCTAGACAGAAGAGTTATGCCGACAGGAAGATCTGGGATGTTGCTTACATGATTGGGTAGAAGGTACTTCTCAAGTTTTCACCCATGAAGGGTGTTATGAGGTTCGGGAAGAAGGGCAAGTTGAGCCCTCGGTATATTGGGTTGTTTGAGGTACTTCAGAGGATTGGGGAGGTGGCTTACAAGCTTGTCTTGCCACCTAGTTTGTCGAGTGTGCATCCAGTGTTTCATGTTTCTATGCTCCAGAAGTATGTCGGCGATCCGTCTTATGTTTTGGATTTCATCACGGTTCAGTTGGATGGTGATTTGAATTATGATGTGGAGCCGGTGGCCATTTTGGGTTGACAGGTTCGTAAGTTGAGGTTAAAGGACATAACTTCAGTGAAGGTGCAGTGCAGAGGTCAGCCAGTTAAGGAGGCTACTCGGGAGACCAAGCGAAAGATGTGGAGCGGATATCCACACCTATTTGAGACTCTAGGTACGTTTCTAGACCCGTTCGAGGACGAGCATTTATTTAAGAGGGGGAGAATGTAATGAGCCGGCCAGTCGTTTTGAGAGTTGTAGTCCCGTTCCCCCATTTACTGCTCATTTTGTACGTTATAGCTGTTATGTGACTTCCCGGGGTAGTCCGTTCGGGTCTGAAGTAAATTCAAAATGAAATGAGACACTTAGTATCAAGGTTGAAAGCTTAAGTTAAAATGATTGATCAGATGTTGATCTATAAGTAAACGATATCGGAATAGAGTTTTGATGTTTCCGTTAGCTCCTTTGGGTCATTTTGGACTTATTAGCGTGTTCGGATTGCGATTTGGAGGTTCGTAGTGGAATTAGGCTTGGAATGACAAAAGTTGAAGTTTTGGAAAGTTTGACCGAGAGTGGACTTTTTGATATAGGGGTCGAATTCCGCATCTGCGTGGCCGCAGATACGTTAGGAGGACCGCAGAAGCGGAAGTGGGCAGATGAGCTGGGACCGTAGAAGTGGATTGGATGCTCGTAGAAGCAGAGTGATGGATCGTAGGAGTGGTATGGACCACAGAAACGTGGGTGATATCGCTTCTGTGATGCCGCAGAAGCAGTTAAGTGTCCGCAGAGGCGGAAAGCCTGAGCTGATTATTAAACTAAGGGTTCACGATTTTGGCTTCATTTCAAACATTTCAAGAATGGTTTAGGCGGTTCTTGAAAGGGTTTTCGAAGGGATTCTTGAGGTAAGTCCCCTGTGCTCATTTTTGACCGATAATCTTGCTTCCCTATTGATTTTCCCACCTAGTTAGTATGTATTTAATGTGTAAATTGGAAGTTTGAGGCTAAGGATTTCGAGAGTTTGATTTGGAGATTTGGTTGATGATTTGGTGTCAGATTTTGATAAATTTGGTATAGTTAAACTCGTGGTTGAGTGGGATTTCGAGTTTTATGACTTTTATCGAATTTCGAGACGTGGATCTGGGGGCCGGCTTTTGAGCTGATTTTTTTTATTTTGATTAATAGCTTAGCATTTTATTATGGAGTTGATTTGGTGTCGGATTTTGATAAATTTGGTATGGTTAGACTCGCGAGGCAATGGTGTGTTTGAGTAGAGGTTTTCTCGGATTGAGGTAAGTAACAGTACTAAATTTGGTTCCGAGGGTACAAAACACCGTATTACATGTCATGTATTTGGTTTTGAGGTGACACACATGAGAGGTGATGGGCGCGTGGGCATGCACCGTAGGAATTATGACTTGGTCAAATTCCATGGAACCGTGTAGTTGAATAATCTGTTATTATCTATACATTCTCCATGTAGTAGACAAATGGAACCACAAATCATGTTTAGACTATGTGTTGGCACTGTAGGGACCCACAGAGCTCGTGTACATGTTGAATTATCTGCTAAATTGTTCTTTTGTACTCAGTCACGATTTTACTTGTTTATTATATCTCAATCTCTATTGTTCCTTGTTGATGCATTATATCATTTCTGTTGGGGCTGACTTTCATGATTACTGACAGCCCGAGAGACTGGAGAGATTGATGACTGAGTGAGGTCGAGGGCCCAATTATGAGATATTGATACTATAGCACGTGAGTTGTTCGTGCAGCACGTGAGTTGTCCGTGCGGATTATAGCGCTTGGGCTGAAGGAGCCCCTCCGGAGTCTGTACACACCCCTAGTCAGCGCAGATACCTACTGAGTGCAAGTGCCGAGTGCTGAGTAACTGTGGCCCTGAGAGAATGCATTTGATTTCATTATTGTTGCACTTAGCTTCCATGTATCACTGTCTTGAAATTTCTGAAAGATATTACATTCTGTTTCACTTAAACTTGTCATGGAGTAAATGTTTGACCTAATTTATCGAACTTGAGAGCATGCCTACTTTCCTATGATGAAATCACTGTAATTGAACTATAAATGTGAAACTCGTCACTACTTTCAGTTCTTTATTTAGTCTTGTTACTTACTAAGTTGGTTGTACTCACGCTACACCCTGCACCTTGTGTGAAGACCCGGGTGCTTTCGGTCACGGCGATTGCTGAGTTGTGGAGTTTTGATTCTCGGAGACTATCGAGGTAGCTGCTTGGCGTTTTGCAGACCTTGTTTCTCCTTCCCTATCTTTCCACTTATTGTATTTAGTTTCACATTATCATAGACAGTATTTTCCAGACTTGTGATGTATAGATGCTCATGTACTCTGTGACACCCCGGTGGTTGGGAACTTCCGCATTGTATTTTTGGTTTCTATCCCTTTTATGGAAACTTTTATTGTTTGTAACTGCTTTAATTCATTTTCTGTTAGAGGTGTTTGAAATATTTTTAAAATATTGGCTTGATTAATACAACGATAGGTGCCATCACGACAGGTTAGGATTTTGGGTCGTGACAGGGAAAAATATACCCAGATCCGCATACGAAAAGTAAGCAAAAAGTAAAGTTGCGCAAATAATAAGATGCCAAAAAGTCTGCGCAAAATTCTTAAAGAAAATGCAAAGAGTAAAGGCTTGCATGAAAATTCAAACGATGAGAAGACTCAAACAATACTTGAGCAAAAGATGTTTTTATTTACAAAAACATCACAAAATGGCATAGATACGAGAACTATAAAAGTAAAGAAAAGCTAAACTGCGTTGTCTCCGGAACTAGGAGGAAGAGAAGTATCTGCGCCCCTGGAAGAAGTAGGCGGATCCATCGATGGCTCAACATTTTCACCAGTTTGGCCTTCGGCATCATCATCCTACGATTCTTCTTCAGTTCCCAAAAACTCGAAACCGGAACCAGAAGGACCAGGTGCATTAGACCTCGATGGGAGTCCACTTTTAGCAGCTAACTCAAGCTTGTGGGCCTTAGCAATTTCGGCATCAAGATCAATGACACCAGCTTTGGCCTCTTTCAAGGTTTTTCTCCTCATGCTGTAGATGGCGTAAGTTGTTTCAACAATGAGGGAAGCCTCTCGACACTTGAGTTCTTCTTTGAGTTGGGTTACCTCAGCAGAAAGGTTTTCCCGGGTGGGCCTAGCAGATTTGAGGCTGACATTAAGGTTGCGGACCGTTGAACTAAAGAACCTATTATGCTCGATAGTTTTCCTGTACTTCTCTTCCAGCTGGGCGTGTTTCCCCCACACAGCATCAAGCTCTTCAATTTTGGAGTTCAAGGCTGCCTCTAAATCATTCACTCTTTCAGTGGAGGTAGCCTCACGTTCGATTGCAGCAAGAAAAACGTTATGGAGTTCAACCCATTTGGCCTTGGCTTCGTCAAATATAACTCTTATAGGGCCAATTTCTTGGATAAGGGTTACTACTGCTTCTTCACTCTGCTGCAAACGAGCTTCCAGTACAACAACCTCATCGGCTTTGGCTTCCTGTTCCGAAAGACGAGCGATATGTTGCTCTTGCTCTGCCAAAAGCTGATCCCGTGCGAAGATAATCTCGTATTGTTTATGTATCAACCTCTGAAGGCCCTCGGAAGCAAGAAAGTTGGCCTACAAAGTAATATGGGTAAATTTTAGGAGATGTTCACACACAAAAATAGAAGATGTAATAAAGGAAGAAAGGAACTCACCGCTGCGGCGTTATGTATAGTGTTGTTCAACAAACACTCTCCCGAGAGTGCTTGAATCTTTTCCCAGTCTTTCTCTAAAGCCAAAGGCTTCAGATAATTAGCAAGCTCCACCGGACGGCATAGCAAGTTCCTCCTCCTTTGTGGATCTTCAGAAGGGGCAGCATAATTGTGCCCCAAATTACTATGAAATGGGGACTGTGGAAGAGGAACACCTTCTTCTTGGTCAGGCGCGGCCGGCGGAGGTGGTGTAACAACTGTTGGTAGAAGAATGGATAAAGATGGACGTGATATAGCAGTTACTGGTGTTGCTGAAGATGGAGATGAAGCTGATGGAGTTGAAGAGTGAGAAGCAGCTGCTTCAAATACAGTGCTGGTTGTTGGATGCTCGTCAACTAAAGACAGAAAGGGTTCGGTACTCAGCTCTGCAGTACCGGACATAGCAATTGGGGTTCGAAAACGGGAGTTGACATTATCTACTAAATCAAATTCTCCCCCAAAGTGCTGAGGCATCGTCCTCGATTGGTGTAACTCTCTCAAAAGATTGAGCATCCTGTTGAGATGATAAGGATTGTCGTCTTCTTTTTAGAGAAGCTCCCTCATCACTACCTTCTTCATCATTATCGATCATCACGGTGTCTATGACCGGCCCGAAAGAAGTGCTAGTCACCATCGCTACCTGAGATGACTCGAGGGCATCGATCCTTCCCGTTGTATTATTTTCCCCTGCTGCAGAGGAGCATCTTCTCTTTGGTTCTTTGTCTTCTAGTCGGGGACTCTGAAAAGAAGCATTTTCACTCGAAGCCGGCCCGGAGCCACCTGTTCGAGTAAGTGCCTCCTAAAGCAGCCTCGCTGCATCAGCAGGATCAACAAAGACATCCTCCTTGGGAACAGTAATAGAGCCCGCGAGTAGACCTAATTTCATAAATAGGTTAGAAGAGATCAATCAAGTTCTTCACATGAAATATTGAAACAAGATGAGTTTTAATTACCATGATTATTAGTCTTCTACCCCTATTTGGGGGCCAGTTCTTTCCACAAACGAGTCTCAAGCGTCGTAACGTCCAAGATATTTTGTACCCACTGGTCCAAACCTTCAATCACTGATGTGACCCATCGAGTTACTGAAATAAATGAAGGATGGAGGATCAATACGGCCAATAAAAATATTTTAGTAAAAGGAAATACTAAACAAAGAGCATACGAGTGCGGTTCCAAGTGGCCAAAAAGGATGAAGCTGTTGTTGGAATTATATCGTCGGTGGCAATTGCAACGAACCATTCCATCCACCCACGGTCGTTGTCATCATCCGTGCTAGATAATAATGCATGGTGGCCACGCTTGCAGAGGTTTATCATTCCCCCGCGGAAGATTTTGAGAGAATAAAGATTCATCATGTGAGCTAAGGATAACTCCTCTCCAATTTTCGGGCACAAACGCCGAAAGCAAGCATCCGTCCTCCACACAGAAGTACTTACTTGCTCCAAACACACATGGTAACGGAGGCAAAACTCCGCAATCATGGATTCAAGCTCTCCGCTCAAAAGAAATGCACCCAAAGTAAAGGGATACGTGTAAACATATGTAAAACCCTCCTTGGGAAGGGTGACTCACTCCGATAGATCAGAAGCGATAATTTCTAAGTCATGGCAGTAACAGTAATGGCCCATGTATGAGAATTAGCAGTAGGATATGGAACCCACTGTTGGAGGAGCAAAGTCCTCGGCTTTGTTTTTGATTTTTGAAGAACCAGTACGTTTCGAGGAAGAAGCCATTGTAGGAAAGAAAGGGTCTTTCGAATGAAGAGAATTAGAAAAAAAATAAATAAAAAATATGCAATTTAGATGAAGGAAGTTTTAAAAGTTATGAAGCATAAGGGTGGAAATTGATACGTATAAGTAAAGGTTTAGGCGGCTAAATTCATTGCCAGGATTACCTCGATAATCGGTAAAAGATGTGGTGAATCAGGAGAAGACGCGTGTTCGGGGCATTAAATGCAGAGAGACACGCCTCTAATCAACCGTCAGAAGCTTTTAGAGGGAATTATAGTAATTCCCGCCAAAAGAGTGTTTCTACCAACTTCCCGGTAACACAAAGTTATGTCACCGAAAAGAAGGGGGCTATATAGATTGGGTAAAATATGTTATGGTACGTGGCCGTCCGATAAAAGGGACACGTAAAACCCAAGACAAGGGGATGACTAAAGACTGAAGACAACTATTTCGTTTGTCACCGGAAAGAATAATGCTCATAAAAATGTGATAAATGCTCTTCTCCCGGTAGAATTCAATAGAGAATATTCATTACATTAAGAGCAGTTACCGGTTATAAGGAATTTGGAATTTATGTTCACCGTTACATATTCATCAATGCCCTTCATAACTGACATTAAAGAAGGGCACGACCCTAGTACCTTCTTCATAACTATAATAAAGGACACGAATTTTCTGGCAAACTTACACTATATTGTATACAAAGCTCAATCCAATCGTATCTTCTGATTTCTCGATTCTTTTGTTGTTGTGCTCGAAAACCTTGTTCCCGAAATTGTTGCTTCTGATATTTCGTCTATATCTTAAGGTTAAGTATTGCATAACTCTTCATTTATTTATTTTTTCACTTATATAGAAATCACGTATAAATTCAATTGTATCATTTTACGGGCAAACAATAGGTTAGCCAGGTAGTTTGGATTCGTTCAATTATTTCATGCAGCTTCTTGGTACCTTTAGTCCTTAACTGATGTTTAGTTCTTTGAATTTGGAATATTTTGCCTAGCTTTAAATATTCAATGTCAGAGTTGTTTGTTGTCTCATTCACCAACAGAGCTTAAGTTGGGTACTAGAGTAGATAGTTTTATGCTTTTTAAAAAGTAATGCTTTATTTTTGAATAAATGAAAAAAACATGATAGTCTAAGTGCATAGATAGCATTCCGGTTTTGGAAGATTAGTTAAGGTTGGTATTAGGCTAAATGTTGGATAATTCATTTAAGATCTAGTTAGTTACATTTGTCAAGTCAGGATGTAAAAGAATCTGTTGTGAACTTTTAATAAAATTGATTATTTCCAGTATTTGTGCGAACTTTGACTCGCATTGTTGACTTCGCAATTGTGATCTCCTGCTCGCATTTGCGACACCTGAGGCCAATTTCCAGATTTCTACTTTTGAGCTCCCTTTGATTTGTTTTCGCTTGGTTTCTTCCTGATTACTTCTACATCACATAAAACCTGTAAAATAGAAGTAAAAGACATTAAACACATTATTTTATCAATCAAACATAGCAAAAATCTGGGATTAAAGACGAGATAAGTTGGTAAATTACCAACTTATCAAGAAGCTCAAGACTGCCTTGACCACAACTCTAGTTCTAGTTTCGCCTTCAGTATCGGGTTCTTATACAGTGTATTGTGATGCTTATCGGATTGGTATTGAGTGTGTCTTGATGCAGGAGGGTAGAGTGATTTCTTATGCTTCATGCAGTTGAAGCCTTATGAGACGAACTACTCCGTTCATGATTTTGAGTTGGCAGCCATCATTCGTGCATTGAAGATTTGGAGGCACTATCTCTACGTCACGTCTTTTGAGTTATTTATAGATCATCGGAGTCTTCAGCACTTGTTCAAGGAAAATGATCTAAATTTGAGGCAGCGGAGATCGTTGGAGCTATTAAAAGACTATAATATTACCATTTTGTATCATCCGAGAAAGACCAATGTGGTGGCCGATGCCTTGAGTAGAAAGGCGGTGAGTATGGGTAGCCTTGCATATATTCCTGTTGGTGAGAGACGGCTTGCATCAGATATTCAGGCCTTGGCCACTCAGTTCGTGAGGTCAGATATTTCGGAGGTTAGATGACAATCCCCATTTGTTTGTCCTTAAGGACACAGTTCAACACGGTGATGCCAAGGAGGTGTCTATTGGAGATGATTGGGTGTTACGGATATAGAGTCGAATTTGTGTGCCCAATGTGGATGGGCTATGTGAGTTGATTCTTGGGGAGGCCCACAGTTCGCGGTATTCCATTCGTCCGGGTGGCGCAAAGATGTATCAGGACTTGAGGCAGCACTATTGATGGAGGAGAATGAAGAAAGATATAGTGGATTTTGTAGCTTGGGGCTTGAATTGTCAGCAGGTGAAGTGAGAGCATCAGAGGCCGGGCGATTTGCTTCAGACGCTTGAGATTCCTGAGTCGAAATAAAAGCGTATCACCATGGACCACGTAGTTGGGCTCCCATGAGCTTTGAAGAAATTTAATGTTATTTTGGTGATTGTGGACTGGTTGACTAAGTCCGCACATTTCATTCCAATTGGGACTACCTATTCTTCGGGGCAGTTGGCTGAGATCTATATCCGCGAGATTGTTCGTATTGACGATGTGCCGGTGTCCATTATTTCAGATCGGGGCATGCAGTTCACATCACAGTTTTGGAGAGCAGTGTAGTGAGAGTTAGGAACACGAGTTGAGTTGAGTACCACATTCCACCCTCAGATGGACGGATAGTCCTAGCGCACCATTCCAATATTAAAGGATATGCTACGTGCTTGTGTCATGGATTTCGGGGGTTCTTGGGTTCAATTTCTACCGCTTGAAAAGTTTACAATAACAACTATAATTGAATATTCAGATAGCTCCATATGAGGCCTTGTATGGGAGGCGATATCGGTCTCCAGTTGGTTGGTTTGAGCCGGGTGAGGCTAGGTTATTGGGTACTGACTTGGTTCATGATGATTTGGAAAAGGTTAAGCTGATTCAAGATCGGCTTCGCACGACACAGTATAGGTAGAAGAGTTACACTGATTGGAGGGTTCGTGATGTTTCTTACATGGTGGGAGAGAAGGTATTGCTCAGAATTTCATCCATAAAGGGTGTTATGAGGTTCGGGAAGAAGTGCAAAGTTGAGCCCTCGGTATATTGTCCCTTTTGAGGTGCTTTAGAGGTGGCTTACAATTTGTATTACCACCTAGTCTATCGAGTGTTCACCCAGTGTTTCAAGTTTCCATGCTCCGAAAGTATTTCGGTGATCTGTATCATATTTTTGACTTCTGCACGGTTCAGTTAGATGGGGATTTGACTTATCATGTGGAGTCGATGGCCATTTTGAATCGACAGGTTTGAAATTTGAGGTCAAAGAATATTGCTTCAGTGAAAGTATAGTGGATAGGTCAGATAGTTGAGCAAGCTACTTGGGAGACGGAGCGGGAGATGCGGAGTAGCTATTCACACCTATTTGAGGCTCCAAGTATGATTCTAAAGTCATTCGAGGACGAACGTTTGTTTAAGAGGGGGAGAATGTAACGACCCGATCGGTTCTTTTGAGTATTGTAGCCTCATTCCCCCATTTATAATTAATTGTATGCTCCAGGTTGGTTTGGTTCCTGGAATGTTTCAAAATGAATTGGGACACTTAGTCCCAAGGTTGGAAGCCTAAGTTAGAAGAGTTTATCGGATGTTGACTTATGTGTAAATGACCATGAAATAGAGTTTTGATGGTTCCGATAGATCCGTATGATAATTTTGGACTTAGGAGTGTGTCCAGATATTGATTTGGAGGTCCGTAGATGATTTTGGCTTGAATTGGCGAAAGTTGGAAAAGTTGAAGTTTGGAGAGTTGAGAACTTTGACCGAGAGTTCACTTTGTTGTTATCGGGCTCGCATTTTGGTTCCGAAAGTTGGAACAGGTCCGTTGTATCATTTATGACTTGCATGCAAAATTTAAGGTCAATTGGAGTTGGTTTGATAGGTTTCGGCATCGATTGTAGAAGTTGGTAATCCATTAGTATCATTATACTTGAATTGGGGTGTGATTCCTGTTTTTGATATTGTTTGATATTATTTGAGGCCTCGACTATGTTCGTATCGTGTTTTATGACTAGTTTGTATGTTTGGATGGGGTCTCGGGGGCCTCGAGTGTCATTCGGATCAAGTTCGTCTTCATTTTGAACTTTGTTGGACTGCTGGTTTTTGTATCTAGTTTCCTCCTTCGTGATCGCAAATAAAGGTGCGCGACCACGATGAGTTATTGTTGGCAACTAGAATTTATTTATCGTGTTCGCAATACTAGGCATGCGTTCTCTAAGCTTTGAGGTCTCAGGTCATCGCGGTCACGAGATGGTTCATGCATTCGCGTAGAGGAGTGGTACTACTGTAGCGTGATGCTTTAAGCCTATGCGATCGCGTAGGTTTGCACGTGTTCGCGAAGGGTCAGGTCGGGTAAGCATCGCATTTGCGACTTTGGTTTCGCGTAGGCCATTTTGGAGGGTAGTGATTTTTGTTCTTAGCGATCGCGAGCGGCTTTCCGCGATCTCGAAGATGAGCATCTGGGTAGCAGATTTAAAAACCCAAATCGAGGGTGAGTGTTATTATTTCATATTTTGAGTTGTAGACCTCAATTTTGGGCGATTCTTGAAGGTATTTTCAAGGAGTTGATTGGGGTAAGTGATTCTAACTCAGATTTGGTTAATATATATGAATCTATCATTGGTTTTACCATTTAATTAATGTTTTGGTTAAATAACTTAACTTTATCATATGAAATCAATTAATATAGCTTGTATTGATTGTATTAAGTTGTTTGTGGCTAGATTTGAGTCGTTCAGAGGCCGATTCCCGAGCCAAGGGCTTGTTGGAGTAGGTATTTGCGCTGTTTGAGCTAAGTAACACTTCTAAACTTGGTATTGAGGGTATAAATCCCCGAACTGCATGTTATGTAGTTGGTGTTGAGGTAACGCACATGCTAGGTGACGGGAGTGTGGGCGTGCACCATGGTAATTGTGACCTGGTTGATTCCGTGGTACTGTGTAGTTATCAAATCTTGTTGTTATTCATGTAATCTCCATGGGTTAGAGAAATTGAGCTATGATCCATGTTAGAAATCATGTTTAGGCTATATGTTGGTACTATTGGGACCTACCGAGGTCGTTTCTGCTATTGAATTATTTGATACAATTGCAATTATGTACTCAGTCACATTTATTATTTGCATATCAAATCTCAGTCTCTGTTATCATTTACTGTTACATCATGTATCATTTCTTGGGCTTATTGGCATGAGATTTCTGAGCTCGAAAGACTGGAGAGATTGATAACTGAGTTGAGGCCGAGGTTCTGATTATGAGTGATATTTATGGGATCGGGATGCACGCCACAACAGGCATTTTTGATTCATGATGGGATTGGGCTACATGTCGCAGCATGTCATGTTGGCTTATATTAGCACTTGGGTAGGATTCGCCCCTCCAGAGTCTGACATACCAGCAGTGAGTGCAGGTGCCATTGAGTGCTGAGTGCGAGTGCTAAGAGATCGAGAGTGCTGAGCGATTGAGCATGTTGAGTGAGGTTGAATACTCCGAGAGTGTGTGTATATGAGTTTATCACTGTGTTACATTACATATGACACGCATATTTGACATATAGACATAGAGATGTAACATTCCTCATGTTAGCTATACTTGGCATATTTTATTAGTATTGAGCTTACATTGTTGAACTTGAAAGCATACCTACATTTATGTATTGTGTACAAACTGATTATGAGACTTCTCTAAGTTGTTAGTGTTATTTCCCTATTATACATGCACTGTTATTATCTAGATTTGGACTGTACCTTTTTGAGCTCGTCACTGCTTTTAGTTAAGGGTTAGTCCTGTTACTTATTAAGTATATTGGGTTAGTTTTACTCATACTATACTCCGCACTTCGTGTGCAGATACAGGTACATCTGGACCCGATGGTTGCTAGACTTGGAGTATTACCTACTTGGAGACTATTGAGGTAGTTTTTATGGCATCCGCAAACCTCGACTCTCCTTCTTTTTAGTTTATTTAGCATTGTTCTATCTTTCTAGACAGTTGTATTAGAAGTTTTGACTGTGTTGAAATTTAGTAGCTCATGTACTCGGTGATACCCGAATTTTGGGGATTTTGTATTTGCGTTGCTGTTACTCTTATCGGTTATTTATGAGATTTTCACTGTTAAACTTATTACATCATGTTTTCAATTTAAAACGCGTAGTTATTTTGTGATTGTCAGCTTGTCTAGTACTGTGATAGATGCCATCACGAATTGTTGAGATTTGGGTCGTGACGTCAACCTTCAATGCCAGAAACTTCACGCCCCTCAACACCAGCTGTACCTTCGCCACTAGCACCCACTGCATCTCCTCCACCGACAACAGACGTTTGAGAGGGGGGTGCTTCTCCTCCCCGGTCTCCCGACCATGGGAATTTGGGGCATAATTACTCACCCCTTCTCTAGATCCCCGAGGGAGGTGGAGTGCTACTCTTTCGATTTTGAAGGAGTTCCATATGCTGTCCAGGCCGGTGGAGCTTTCGAACTACCTGAAGCCGCTGGCTTCAGAGAAAGATAGAAAGACAATATGCTCCCTTTCGCGTAGTGTTTGTTGAAAAATGCTATGCACAATGCGGCAGCGGTACCGTACTTGCTTTCTTATCACTTATTTTCTATTTATTTTCTATAATGAGATTTCTAATCTTGATATTCCTTTTTTTACAGGCCAATTTTCTTGCTTTCGAGGGCCTGCAGAAATTGATCCTCGATAAGAAAGGACTCGCCTCCGAGCGGTATCAGCTGTTGGCCGAAAGGGACCAACTTGCTGTGTGCCTCAAGATGTTGGAGGCAAAAGCTACTGAGGCGGAGGAGCTTGAGCTACGGTTGTAACAAGTGAACAAGAGATGATGGCCCACAACTAAGAAGCCATTTCATTACACTAACAACTCCAAGAGACTAAAGGTAAGTGGGCCGAGCTCCAAGATACTGTACATGCTGCTGCCGAGCGCCAGTCTGCATCCAAGAAACAAATGAATAACCTGAAGCAGCCTTGAGCTCCAAAATCGAGGAGTCCAATACCGAGGATAGGAGGGCCAAAATGGAAGAAAGATTTAAGAAGATCATAGAGCAAAATCGGATTCATCTATATACAACTCGAGACCTTGATCCTAGCCTCAGTGCCATGAGATCCGAAAGGGACGACCTTCAGGCTGAGGTTGACAGCCTTAAGGCAAAGCTCCAGTACCAAGAAGATTCCCTCGTATTTGAGAAGACGTATGCTATGTATCGTATAAGGAGAAAAACCTAGGAATAGGCCTATTACACCCCATGTTCTCGTATGTGGCAATACACCATAAGTAAATTGATATAAGCTCGTAAATGAGATGTTACATCTCGTATTTGTATACGTTAAAGTTTCATTGTAAGTTAATCGACGTATGTTCGGGAATGAGATTATTTGTAGATTATAAGCATTACGCTACTTCAAACAAGTTGTTAGATCCCGTACTTTTCTACAGAGGATTTGTGACCATAAGACTCCGTAAGTTTAATAACATTGTTACATTTAGATATTATGTTAATGTGGCATTTTATTTTAAGTGGAGTATTTTAGTAAAAGTTTTATGAGTATAATTTTAGATAGTTACCATTATTACTATTTTCGAATACGGTAAATTATACACATAATAAGAAAGTTTATGAGATTTTCTATATTTTAAAGATAGAAATTAATTTTTCATAAGAAAAGAAGGTTACCTTTTTACCATTTTAAGAATTAAGCGTACGAGCATTTGTACTCTTTATATGAAATTAGGAAAATTAGAAGTTGAGAAAATATATGTATTTTTATATGAATATTTTAATAAAATAAAAATATATGTATTGATTTTATATGGTACCATAAATTATTAAGATTTTAATATTTTAATAGTAGTATTTTATGTAAGTCGAGATAATTCTTAATTGTGCAGATAATTGGGTAATTAATGATTTTTAGTGGGAGACTAATTAAAATCTTTAGATAATTAAAGAACCCCACGTGGCAACAAACCACCCCAAGCTTTATGACTCTTAAAACTTATGGATTATGCGGTAAAGATTAAGGATTCAAGGTTATGTGGTTAAGCCACGTGATATTCTCAAACTTAAGAAGCCTTAAAATTTGGTGCCGCACCAAAGTTTACACAAAAAAATTGTCTTAAAGAGAAGCATTATATATATATGAGTATAATAAGTATGAATATACGGTGGCACTTCAGATATTCAGGTTGATTCTTATATGTCTTTAATTAATGTTGACTTATTGTTATGTTTCAGTTCTGCCTTACATACTCAGTACATTATTCATACTAACGTCCTTTTGTTGGGGAAGCTGCATTCATGCCTGCAGGTATAGATAATTAGTTTGATGAACCCTCATAGTAGACGAGATTGGCATTCAGCAAAGGATAGGTAAGACTCCACCTCATTCGGAGTGCAGCCGAGTCTACGAGTCATCGTGTCAGAGTTTTGCTAAAAACTTATGGGTAGGCCGGTACCCTATCCCATTTAATATTAAATAATCTTATAGGCTTTGTAGACAGAGATTCATTTTGTACAGTATATAAGAGGCCTTGACGGCACATATGTATTCATGTTTTAAGAAAAATGGTTCAGTGATACAGTGTTGCCCACTTATAGTTATACATAATGAGTTGTGGCCATGTTGGCCAATGATAGTTACAAAAGGAATGAATTAAGCCAAATCGACCTATGTATGTTCTAGTTTTGGTCGAATGATCATGAGTTACGGAGTGGTTCTCTCGGGCCAGCTCGGCACCGGATTCCAGCCACGCCTCCCCGGGTTTGGGACGTGACAAAGTGATATCAGAGCGGATTGTTTTCTAGGGAGTCTACAAAGTCGTGCCTAGTGGAGTCTCACTTATGGATGTGTTGCGCGCCATATTTATAATTGAGAGGCTATAGGGCATTTAGGAAATGTTACCCTTCTTTTGTTTCTAGATCGTGCCATACAGCTGAGTCGTAAGAAGTCAGTATGAAGCTTTCGCCAGATTTTGTATGCACCAGAGGTGCAGGTATTGCAGTAGAGCTTTAAGGCGTAATATGGAAGGGAGTTTATGAAAGAAACAGGCGATACGATGCGAGATTGAAAGGTAAGTAAGGTAAAGGTGAAGTAGATACGAGATATTCAAGTACAAGAGATTGTGAATAGTCGAGACTTCAGATAGAGGTTGTGTTTTAGTTTAGTTACAAAGGAGACCCTAGTGAAAAATTTGTAAATCCCTAAGAGTTAACATTCGAGGAAGAATGTTCTAAAGGGAGAAGGATGTTACATCCCATACTGTTCTATAGAGGATTTGTGACCGTAAGACTTGGTAAGTTTAACAACATTGTTACCGTTAGATATTATGTTAATGTGGTATTTTCTTTTAAGTGGAGTATTTTAGTAAAAGTTTTATGAGTATAATTTTGGATAGTTACCATTATTACTATTTTCGAATATGGTAAAATATACACATAATATAAGAAAGTTTATGAGATTTTTTTTATTTAAAGATAGAAATTATAGTCTCACAAGAAAAGATGGTTATCTTTTTACTATTTTAAGAATTAAGCGTACGAGAATTTGTACTCTTTATATGAGATTAGGAAAATTAGAAGTTGAGAAATATATGCATTTTTACATGGAGGTTTTAATATAATAAAAATGTATGTATTGATTTTATATGGTACCATAAATTATTAAGATTTTAATATTTTAATAGTAGTATTTTATGTAAATCGAGATAATTCTTAATTATGCGGATAATTGGGTAATTAATAATTTTTAGTGGGAGATTAATTAAAATCTTTGGATAATTGAAGAACCCCACGTGGCAATAAGCCACCCCAAGCTTTATGACTCTTAAAACTTATGGACTATGCGGTAAAGATTAAGGATTCAAGGTTATGTGGTTAAGCCACGTGAGATTCTCAAACTTAAGAAGCTTTAAAATTTGGTGCAGCACCAAATTGTACACAAAAAAAAAACTTATCCAAAATCTTGAAAGTCATATTACACCATATCAAAGGTGTATAATATAGTAAGGTAGTACATTATAATATAGCACTCTTTCTATTAGAAAGTTACGTGAGTATATCTTGAAAGAACACATAACATTATTCTACTACAATACCAAATAAACATGATGGAGCACTTGGTCGGTTTTTGGTTTAGGTTACTGTTGTGAGTGAATTTGGTTGTGCCCTTTGATTTGCCTTGTTAATACTTCACGCACGCCTCCCTGATGTGAAAAGAAGTACATATATCAAATTTTAGAAACGGATCTTCAACAATTCAAACCAGCTTTCATAAGCAACGTAAGATTTTGCAATTCTAAGATAGCATGGTACAATCTTTCCCAAGAACATCTTACAGATTTTCTCCTACTTCGATCCGCCGTTACGTGTCATCGCAATCAATGGTTGTTAAAGGGATTGTCAAGAGAATCGGTTCAGGTATTAAGGCTAATCCTTCTTCCTTTTGGCATGATTCAAGTAACGAGACGTAAACGTAATGCTATTCCATAAGTGATTTTACTCTTAGCAGATAAGGATATCTACGTTATTCAGTTCCATTATTTATGTGAATCACTTCTTAGTCCTTGTGAGCGGATAGTCTACTCAGCCAACCTTTCGAGACTGAATTATACTTCAATAGCTGAATAAGTATTGCATTGCAAATAAGGGTGTCATTACTTTATTAGGCGATATTAAAAGATAACAACTGTCTACATGTAAATGTAATGTTTCTGCCAAAGAATGCTGCCAAAGATAAAAGCTTGTTCTTTATCCTTGCATTTCACTTTTTATGACTGAAGCTTTTAAAGCCAGTGAGATTGTTGGCAAAAAGTAAGTAAAAGTAACTCTGCTTCAAGTTGTGTATGGTATATGATAAAGAAGTTAATGTTTATAATATAGTGATACATGTACATGCATCTTCATGCGTTTACTACCGTACTACGGCCGGTTGGGCAGTTATGCATCATTATTTACCGCCGGTTTGGCAGACATGCATATTCATTTACCACCGAGCTACGGCCGGTTGGGAAGTTACACATTTACCACCGAGCTACGGCCGGTTGGGCAGTTACATATTTACCATCGAGCTACGGCCGGTCGGGCAGTCATGCATTTACCATCGAGCTACGGCCGATTGGGCAGTTACATATTTACCATCGAACTACGACCGGTCGGGCAGTTATCACTGATCAGGTGGGCAGTCATGCATCATACGATATGGATAATAGTATTAAAGAGAAGCATTATATATATATGAGTACAATAAATATGCATATACGGTGGCACTTCAGATATTCAGGTTGATTCTTATATGTCTTTAATTAATGTTGACTTATTGTTATGTTCAGTTCTGCCTTACATACTCATTACATTATTTGTACTGATGTCCTTTTGTTGGGGACGCTGCATTCATGCCTGAAGGTATAGATAATCAGTTTGACGATCCCTCATAGTAGACGAGATTGACATTCAACAAAGGATCGGTAAGACTCCACCTCATTCGGAGCGCAACCGAGTCTACGAGTCATCGTGTCAGAGTTTTTCTAAAGACTTATGGGTAGGCCGGTACCCTATCCCATTTGATATTAAATAATCTTAGAGGCTTTGTAGACAGAGATTTATTTTGTACCATATATAAGAGGCCTTGACGGCCCACAGTATTGCACACTTATAGTTATACATTATGAGTTGTGGCCATGTTGGCCAATGATAGTTATAAAAGGAATAAATTAAGCCAACTCAACCTATGTATGTTCTAGTTTTGGTCGAATGATCATGAGTTACAGAGTGATTCGCTCGGGCCATCTCGGCACCGGGTGCCAGCCAGGCCTCCCCTGGTTTGGGACGTGACAAAGTTGTATCAGAGCGGGTTGTTCCTAAGGAGTCTACAAAGCCGTGCCTAGTGAAATCTCACTTATGGATGTGTTGCGCGCCATATTTATAATTAAGAGGCTATAGGGCATTTAGGAAATGTTACCCTTCTTTTGTTTCCAGATCGTGCCATAGAGCTGAGTCGTAAGAAGTCAGTATGAAGCTTTCGCCAGATTTTGTATGCACCAGAGGTGCAGGTATTGCAGTAGAGCTTTAAGGCGTAATATGGAAGAGAGTTTATGAAAGAAACAGAAGATACGATGCGAGATTGAAAGGTAAGTAAGGTAAAGGTGAAGTAGAGACGAGATATTCAAGTACAAGAGATTGTGAATAGTCGAGACTTCTGATAGAGGTTGTGTTTTAGTTTAGTTACAGAGGAGACCCTAGTGAAAATTTTATAAATCCCTAAGAGTTAACATTCGAGGACGAATGTTCTAAGGGGGAGAAGGATGTTACATCCCGTACTTTTCTATAGAGAATTTGTGACCGTAAGACTCGGTAAGTTTATCAACATTGTTACCTTTAGATATTATGTTAATGTGGTATTTTCTTTTAAGTGGAGTATTTTAGTAAAAGTTTTATGAGTATAATTTTGGATAGTTACCATTATTACTATTTTCGAATATGGTAAATTGTACACATAATATAAGAAAGTTTATGAGATTTTTTTTATTTTAAAGATAGAAATTATTTTCTCACAAGAAAAGAAGGTTATCTTTTTACCATTTTAAGAATTAAGCGTACGAGACTATTTACTCTTTATATGAGATTAGGAAAATTAGAAGTTGAGAAAATATATGCATTTTTACATGGATGTTTTAATAAAATAAAAATGTACATATTGATTTTATATGGTACCATAAATTATTAAGATTTTAATATTTTAATAGTAGTATTTTATGTAAGTCGAGATAATTCTTAATTATACGGATAATTGAATAATTAATAATTTTTAGTGGGAGATTAATTAAAAAATTTGGATAATTGAAGAACCCCACTTGGCAACAAGCCACCCAAGCTTTATGACTCTTAAAACTTATGGACTATGCGGTAAAGATTAAGGATTCAAGCTTATGTGGTTAAGCCACGTGAGATTCTCAAACTTAAGAAGCTTAGCACCAAATTTTACACAAAAACAAATTTATCCAAAATCTTGAAAGTCATATTACACCATATAAAAGGTGTATAATATAGTAAGGAAGTACATTATAATATAGCACTCTTTCTATTAGAAAGTTACGTGAGTATATCTTGAAAGAACACATCACATTTTTCTACTACAATACCAAATAAACATGATGGAGCACTTGGTCGGTTTTTCGTTTAGGTTACTGTTGTGAGTCAATTTGGTTGTGCCCTTTGATTTTCTTTGTTAATACTTCACGCACGCCTCCCTGATGTAAAGAGAAGTGCATATATCAAACTTTAGGAACGGATCTTCAACAATTCAAACCAGCTTTCATAAGCAATGTAAGATTTTGCAATTCTAAGAGAGCACGGTACAATCTTTCTCAAGAATATCATACGGATTTTTCCCTACTTCGATCCGCCATTACGTGTCGTCACAATCAACGGGTATTAAAGGGATTGTCAAAAGAATCGGTTCAGGTATGTTAAGGCTAATCCATCTTCCTTTTGGCATGATTCAAGTAACGAGACGTAAACGTAATGCTATTCCATAAGTGGTTCTACTCTTAGCAGTTAAGGATATCTACGTTATTCAGTTCCATTATTTACGTGAATCTCTTCTTAGTCCTTGTGAGCGGATAGTCTACTCATCCAACTTTTCGAGACTGAATTATATTTCAATAGCTAAATAAGTATTGCATTGAAAGTAAGGCTGTCATTACTTTATTAGGCAATATTAAAAGATAACAACTGTCTACCTGTAAATGTAATGTTTCTGCCAAAGAATGCTGCCAAAGATAAAAGCTTGTTCTTTATCCTTGCATTTTATTTTTTATGACTGAAGCTTTTAGAGCCAATGAGATTGTTGGCAAAACGTAAGTAATAGTAACTCTACTTCAAGTTGTGTATGGTATATGATAGAGAAGTTAATGTTTATAATATAGTGATACATGTAGATGTATCTTCATGCGTTTACCACCGTATTACGGCCGGTTGGGCAGTTATGCATCATTATTTACCGCCGGTTGGGCAGACATGCATATTCATTTACCACTGAGCTATGGATGGTTGGGCATTTACACATTTACCACCGATCTACGGCCGGTTGGGAAGTTATATATTTACCACTGAGCTACGGCCGGTCGGGCAGTCATGCATTTACCATCGAGCTACGGCTGCTTGGGCAGTTACATATTTACCATCGAGCTACGGCCGGTCGGACAGTTACCACTGATCAGTTGGGCAGTCATGCATCATACGATATGGATAATAGTCTTAAAGAGAAGCATTATATATATATATATATATAAGTATAGCAAGTACGCATATACGGTGGCACTTCAGATATTCAGGTTGATTCTTATATGTCTTTAATTAATGTTGACTTATTGTTATGTTTCAGTTCTGCCTTACATACTCAGTACATTATTCTTACTGACGTCCTTTTGTTGGGGACGCTACATTCATGCCTGTAGGTATAGATAATCAGTTTGACGAGCCCTCATAGTAGACGAGATTGGCATTCAACAAAGGATCGGTAAGACTCCACCTCATTTGGAGTGCAGCCGAGTCTACGAGTCATCGTGTCAGAGTTTTGCTAAAGACTTATGGGTAGGCCAGTACCCTATCCCATTTGATGTCAAATAGTCTTACAGGCTTTGTAGACAGAGGTTTATTTTGTATAGTATATATGAGGCTTTGACGGCCCATATGTATTCATATTTTTAGAAAAATAGTTTAGTGATACAGTGTTGCCCACTTATAGTTATACATTATGAGTTGTGGCCATGTTGGCCAATGATAGTTATAAAAGCAATGAATTAAGCCAACTCGTCCTATGTATGTTCTAGTTTTGGTCGAATGATCATGAGTTACAGAGTGGTTCGCTCGGGCAAGCTCGGCACCGGGTGCCAGCCACGCCTCCCCAGGTTTGGGGCGTGACAAAGTGGTATCAGAGCTGGTTGTTTCCTAGGGAGTCTACAAAGCCGTGCCTAGTGGAGTCTCACTTATGGATGTGTTGCGCTCCATATTTATAATTGAGAGGCTATAGGGCATTCAGGAAATGTTACCCTTCTTTTGTTTCCAGATCGTGCCATAGAGCTGAGTCGTAAGAAGTCAGTATGAAGCTTTCGCCAGATTTTGTATACACCAAAGGTTCAGGTATTACGGTAGAGCTTTAAGGCGTAATATGATAGGGAGTGTATAAAAGAAACAAAAGATACGATGCGAGATTGAAAGGTAAGTAAGGTAAAGGTGAAAAAGATACGAGATATTCAAATACAAGAGATTGTGAATAGTCGAGACTTCAGATAGAGGTTGGGTTTTAGTTTAGTTACAGAGGAGACCCTAGTAAAAATTTTGTAAATCCTTAAGAGTTAACATTCGAGGACAAATGTTCTAAAGGGGGGAAGGATATTACATCCCATACTTTTCTACAGAAGATTTGTGACCGTAAGACTCCGTAAGTTTAACAACATTGTTACCGTTAGATATTATGTTAATATGATATTTATTTTTAAGTGGAGTATTTTAGTAAAAGTTTTATGAATATAATATTGGATAGTTACCATTATTACTATTTTCGAATATAGTAAATTATACACATAATATAAGAAAGTTTATGAGATTTTCTTTATTTTAAAGATAGAAATTATTTTCTAACAAGAAAAGAAGGTTATCTTGTTACCATTTTAAGAAGTAAGCGTACGAGAATTTGTACTCTTTATATGAGATTAGAAAAATTAGAAGTTGAGAAAATATATGCATTTTTACATAGATGTTTTAATAAAATAAAAATGTATGTATTGATTTTATATGGTACCATAAAGTATTAAGATTTTAATATTTTAATAGTAGTATTTTATGTAAGTCGAGATAATTCTTAATTATGCGAATAATTGGATAATTAATAATTTTTAGTGGGAAATTAATTAGAATCTTTGAATAATTGAAGAACCCCACGTGGCAACAAGCCACCCAAGCTTTATGACTCTTAAAACTTATGGACTATGCGGTAAAGATTAAGGATTCAAGGTTATGTGGTTAAGCCACGTGAAATTCTCAAACTTAAGAAGCTTAGCACCAAATTTTACACAAAAACAAACTTATCCAAAATCTTGAAAGTCATATTACACCATATCAAAGGTGTATAATATAGTAAGGAAGTACATTATAATATAGCACTCTTTCTATTAGAAAGTTACGTGAGTATATCTTGAAAGAACACATAACATTTTTCTACTACAATACCAAATAAACATGATGGAGCACTTGGTCGGTTTTTCGTTTAGGTTACTGTTGTGAGTCAATTTGGTTGTGCCCTTTGATTTTCTTTGTTAATACTTCACGCACGCCTCCCTGATGTAAAGAGAAGTGCATATATCAAACTTTAGGAACGGATCTTCAACAATTCAAACCAGCTTTCATAAGCAATGTAAGATTTTGCAATTCTAAGCGAGCACGGTACAATCTTTCTCAAGAATATCATACGGATTTTTTCCTACTTCGATCCGCCATTACGTGTCGTCGCAATCAACGGGTATTAAAGGGATGGTCAAAAGAATCGGTTCAGGTATGTTAAGGCTAATCCATCTTCCTTTTGGCATGATTCAAGTAACAAGACGTAAACGTAATGCTATTCCATAAGTAGTTCTACTCTTAGCAGTTAAGGATATCTACGTTATTCAGTTCCATTATTTACGTGAATCTCTTCTTAGTCCTTGTGAGCGGATAGTCTACTCAGCCAACTTTTCGAGACTGAATTATACTTCAATAGCTAAATAAGTATTGCATTGCAAGTAAGGCTGTCATTACTTTATTAGGCAATATTAAAAGATAAAAACTGTCTACCTGTAAATGTAATGTTTCTGTCAAAGAATGCTGCAAAGATAAAAGCTTGTTCTTGATCCTTGCATTTTACTTTTTATGACTGAAGCTTTTAGAGCCAGTGAGATTGTTGGCAAAAAGTAAGTAATAGTAACACTGATTCAAGTTGTGTATGGTATATGATAGAGAAGTTAATGTTTATAATATAATGATATATGTAGATGCATCTTCATGCTTTTACCACCGTACTACGGCCGGTTGGGCAGTTATGCATCATTATTTACCGCCGGTTGGGCAGACATGCATATTCATTTACCACCGAACTACAGCCTGTTGGGCAGTTACACATTTACCACCGAGCTACGGTCGGTTGGGCAGTTACATATTTACCACCGAGCTACGGCTGGTTGAGCAGTCATGCATTTAGAGCTATGGCCGGTTGGGTAGTTATATATTTACCATCGAGCTACGGCCGGTCGGGCAGTTACCACTGATCAGTTGGGCAGTCATGCATCATACGATATGGATAATAGTCTTAAAGAGAAGCATTATATATATATGAGTATAATAAGTATGCATATACGATGGCACTTCAGAGATTCAGGTTGATTCTTATATGTCTTTAATTAATGTTGACTTATTGTTATATTTCAATTCTGCCTTACATACTCAGTACATTATTCGTACTGACATCCTTTTGTTGGGGATGTTGCATTCATGCCTGCAGGTATAAATAATCAGTTTGACGAGCCCTTATAGTAGACGAGATTGGGATTCTGTAAAGGATTGGTAAGACTCACCTCATTCGGAGTGCAGCCGAGTCTACGAGTCATCGTGTCAGAGTTTTGCTAAAGACTTATGGGTAGGCCGATACCCTATCTCATTTGATGTCAAATAATCGTAGAGGCTTTGTAGACAAAGGCTCATTTTGTACAGTATATTAGAGGCCTTGACGGCCCATATGTATTCAAGTTTTAAGAAAAATGGTTCAGGGATACTGTGTTGCCCACTTATCATTATACATTATGAGTTGTGGCCATGTTGGCCCATGATAGTTACAAAAGGAATGAATTCAACCAACTCGACATATGTATGTTCTAGTTTTGGTCGAATGATCGTGAGTTATAGAGTGGTTCGCTTGGGCCAGCTCGGCACCGGGTGCCAGCCACGCCTCCCCATATTTGGGGCATGACACAAGTGATGAGTAAATTCGTGAAGGTGAGAGGGTAAGCAAATCAAAGAAAATGAATTTGGTCGAAGTTTGATATTTTGGGATAAAATACGGTCTGAGCTATAATACCCGATATTTATATACTAGTGCCATACAAGGTACCACATGACCATGATAGTAAGACATATAAAGTGTATTAAAAGTGAGTAGTATTTTAAGTAATTTGAGATAACTTTTAATTATGTGGATAATTGGATAATTATGAATTTGTAGTGGGAGATTAATTAAGTAATTAAGATTATGGATAAAGTTTAAGGTGTCCCAAAATGTGGCAGCAAATTAGGTGGGAATTAAAACTCAAATGAGTGACTCTTACACTATAAATCTAGGTGACACAATTAATGAGATTGGTGGCCAAGTCCTCACGCACTTTAATAAAAAAAATTAAAGAAGATGTATAAGCTTGCTAAGCTTATGGATGGAATTCACAAAGCCATAATCTCAACGTGATGGCTTCAGCAAATATCATACAAGGATATGATTAAATTCACAAAGAGATCATATGGAATTTGCTACAAATATTCATACAAGACTACTTAGCAACGTGAGAATTTGTGATTATAAGAGAGCACGATGCAATCTTTCTCAAGAATATCATACGGATTTTTCCCTACTTCGATCTGCCGTTATGTGTTCTTCGCAAACGACGTGTGTTAGAGGGATTGTCAAGAGAATCAGTTCAGGTATGTTAAGGCTAAGCCCTTACTTTATTTTGGTATGATCTCGTAATTACATGTGTTTGATAATGAGACATAAAGAGAAGTTCAAACTACCGAATTTATATACACTATCCTAGTCTCATAAGTTACAGTATTCTCCCATATCGGGACTTTATATTCAATTGAGTATTGTCTTCTTCCAGTCAAGAGAGCAGAGGGTCTATATATATACAATATTACAGTATTTTCACCACCATCGAGCTATAATCGATGGGAAGGCCCCTATTGGGCAACCTCTGATTAGATGGTAAGTTATATACCGAGCCTACTGTGGTCGAGCACCTATGAGCGAGCCCAGCATGGCCGAGATACAGAGCCTAGTATGGTCGAGCACCTATGAGCGAGCCTACTACGACAGAGCAGTTATATATACCGAGTCTTATAGGGCCGGACAACTATTTTATTTACTATATTTAGAGAGTCGAGTCAGTATCAGCAGGTAAGCATATCTTCAGATTATCTTTGACTCCCAATTACTTTCAGTTATTATATTATCAGTTCAGTTTCAGCTTTCAGTTATTCTGTTGCCTTACATACTCAGTATATTATTTCGTACTGACGTCCCTTTACTTGGGACGCTGCATTTCATGCGAGCAGGTTCAAACAGACAGACGGGTAGACCTCCTTAGTATGTGTTGTCTGAGTTCAGCTTTATCAGTAAGCTCTGCGTCCTTCGGAGTTGTCGGGTCTATATTTTTATGTACATCTTGTGTATATATGTATATTTATGTTATGGGTAGGTCGGGGCTCTGTTCCGATCACAGTACATCCATCAGTAGTGGCTTGTAAACATATCCTGTCAGTTAGCGCAGTATGTTAAGCTTGTAGGACTTGTATGTATATTTTGTGGGTTGTCAGCAGAAGTAGTTATGACGGCCTTGTCTTCTCAGCTTTATGTTGATGTTTAGTCAGCGTTTGCAAATTGTCTTGCAATATGCCCCATGGCCAAGGTATGAAATTATATGTTCAGAGTCCCTTAGTCACATGTTGGTATGCAAGGATAGGTAAGGCACCGGGTGGTGGTATCGCCCCCCCCCCCCCCC
>AWOL01S0006912.1:108744-124300 GCA_000715115.1 Nicotiana otophora | reverse complement strand
CCCCCCCCAGGCTCGGGGCGTGACAAGGCCAAAGCGGGCATCATCGATATTTATGATTGCATCGTCAAGGCCTGAGAACTAGAGATAACTTCTCGAGAATGTCTCCCTGCTAGGCCCGCTACAATCGACTCTTCGAGCACCGGTTCCAAGTATTTGGGAACCGAGGATGAAGTTGAAGAGAATGATAATGAAGGTCCAGGCTCCGAACTGGCAGCTGATTCTCCCTCTTGCACCGGGGGGGGGAGGGGTGGAGAGGGAGGCAGATCCCTCTCTCCCTTCGGGCTCTAGCGGCGATAATGTTTAGATTCTTTCTTCCTTTCCTTTGTTTTTTGTACTTTGTAATTATGCTTTTTCACTGAGTTTGGCACTTTTGATATTTTATTCCTTCTATATTTAAAAGTGCATAAGCATTCATTTGATAAAGGAAAAGGGAAAGTATCAATATATGTGGCTAACTTGTACAACTTATTTCTACGGGGCTAGCCATGCAGTCCCCGGTAGCGATGAGACATTATTGTTCCCGGTTCTCACAGTCCTCGTTTTTTGTGGCATTCTTGTTACCGTATCTTATACTATTCCTCCTACTGTTCGAATGCGAAGTATGCAAATTGGAATACTGGAAGTCTTGCTTCATTATTGGAAACAACTCGTGAACGGTTAAATAGTCTTTGGTTCGATGGACGTTTTGCTTCCCATTAAGAACTTGCCATAGAGCCAAAGATTATTTAACCATCCCATAGCGGTTTATCATTTCAATGCCTTGTCATTTAATGGTTTTAACCTTGGCGATGATGCTCCTTTCATAGTATGTTTTCCATTGCTGCCTCGTTAAAAACCTTACCAGAAAAATACGATTGAGGCAAAAACTGGTCAAAGGGAGAAAGAGTGACACATATACTTTTAGTATTAATAGGATCCATCAGCAGTAATACCTTTTGAGGTGAGTCACGTTCTAATTGCTAGGCGATTTTTCTCCATCTTGATTTTCTAATTCGTACGATCCTTTACTGGTGACACCTGAAACCCGGTAGGGACCTTCCGATGTTGGACCCAGCTTCCTAGCATTGATTTCTCGGGTTCTCTGAGTCATCTTTCTCAAAACCAATTCTCCTACTTTGAAGAAGCAGAGATTGGCCCTCCGATTATACTCCATCAGTTTCAATTTAGATGACACACTTTCCTTATTATTTCGTTCCTAAAAGAATGACACATTTCTATAATTGGAAATAATTCAACTTTAAACTTTTCATTTTACCCATTTTACCCTTAATGGGAAGTTTTTATAACTACACAAATGTTATGGCCCCACAAAGCTTTTACCCCTTAAACATTTAAGACCACAAGTTTCAAAAGTCTTTTTTTTCCTTAAAATCTGTACCGAGTCAAACTACCTCATCTAAATTGAAACGGAGGGAGTAGTATCTTTCCATCATTTGCTTTTGAGCCACCATCCTCACGTATGCCAAGACCCTGCGTTCATCGAGCAGATCCAACTTTACCAGCAATGCCTCATTGTTTGCTTCTTCATTTGATCGGGAAAGCCATAAGGTTGGTTTCCCCACTTCCACCAGCATCAGAGCTTTTGCACCATATATGAGAGAGAAAGGTGTCTTTTTCGTGCTTGGCTTAGTCATTGTCTGATATGCCCATAGAACACTAGTAACTCTTCGAGTCATTTGACTGTAGCATCTTCTAACCTCTTTTTGAGGTTTTGAATAATCACCTTATTGGTTGACTCCGCCTGTCCATTAGCACTCGTATAGTACGGTAAAGATGTAATACTCTTGATTTTAAAATCTGCTAGAAATTTTGTGACTTTTAAGGCTATGAATTTTGGTCTGTTATCGCAGGCAATCTCCTTCGATATTCCGAATTGGCAGATTATGTGGTCCCATTGGAAGTCGACCAATTCATGCTCACCGATCTTTGTTAAGGACATGCTTCAACCTATTTAGTGAAGTAATCAGTTAAAATCAAAAGGAATCTTACCTTTCCGGGACCCGGTGGCAGTGGACCAACTATATTCATCTCTCCTTTCATGAATGGCCATGGGGACAATACCGATTGCAAGGGTTTTGCTGGTTGGTGTGCCAATTATTCATAGCGTTTGTATTTGTGACATTTTTGAACAAACGTCTTTGCGTCCTGTTCCATCCAGGGCCAATAGTATCCTGCCCTAACCAGTTTGAGTACCAACAAATATGCATCGGAATGGTTCCCATAAATTCCTTCATGGACTTCTCTCATCACGTAGTCCGCCTCCGAAGCTCCCAGATATCGGGCCAACGGGCCTTGGTACGATCTCCTATATAATTGCCCATCCATTAGGCAGTAACAAGCCGCTTTGGTGCGTAGTGCTTGGGACGCCTTTGGGTCTTCGAGTAATTTGTCATGTCGAAGATATTCGACGAAACTGTTCCTCCAGTACCAGACTAAGTTGGTTGAATTGACTTCACAATAACCATCCACATCCAATACCGCATGTAAAAGTTGAACGACAGTACCAGAGTCAGATCCTTTCATCTCCGTAAACGACCCCAAATTAGACAATGCATCCGCTTCCACGTTCTCTTCTCTCGGAATGTGTACGGTCGACCATTCCCTAAATCGTGCAAGCAATGACTGAACCGTGTTCATATACTATTGCATGCATTCCTCCTTTTTATCCAAAATCCCACACACTTGGTTTACTACCAACTGGAATCACATTTGATCTCGATGACCTCCGAGCCAAGTCCCCGGGCCAATTCAAGTCCTTTAACCAAAGCCTCATACCCAGCTTCATTGTTAGTTAATGGAACAGTCTTAATGGTCTGCCTCAGGGTTTCTCCCGAGGGCGTGACTAGGACTACCCTGAGCCCAGGCCCTTTACATTGGAAGCTCCATATGTAAATAAGGTCCAAACTCCTGACATCGTTTCCGACACCAGTACTTCTCTTTGGCAGCCAGGGGCATTAACCCGTGATTGAAATCGGCCACAAGTCGGCCAGCACTTGTGACTTGGTCGCAGTCCTAGGCTTGTACTCAATGTCAAACTCACTAATTTTGACTGCCCATTTAGCCACACGGCCTGACAACTCAGGCTTGTAAAGAACATTCCTCAAGGGAAAGGTTGTCACAACGATAGCTAAGGCCAGCTTTTCGAGGTGTGGATAGCGAGTCTCCGCTCCCGACAATATTTTACTAACATAATTGATAGGAAATTATGTACCTTCTTCCTCTCGGACTAAAACGACACTTACCACTACTTCCAAGACCGCTAGATATATCCGGAATTATTCACCCTCCCCTGATCTTAATATTAGCGGGGGGCTTGATAAGTACTGTTTTAAGTCTTTCAAAGCCTGCTAGCATTCCGGAGTCCATTCGAAATTGTTCTTCTTTTTCAAAAGAGATGACATTTTTTCGAGTAAGGTGAGATGAACCTGCTTAAAGTGGCCAATCTTCCGGTTAACCTCTATACTTCTTTTACTCTCATTAGCTACTCCGGAATATCTTTGATGGCTTTGATTTTATCGGGATTTACCTTGATCCCTCTTTGTGAGACCAAGAACCCCAAGAACTTACCAGAGCCAACCCTGATCACATTTTTTCGGGTTGAGTTTCATGTTATGATTTCTAAAGATATCGAAGGTTTCTTGGAGGTGTTTCAAATGATAAACTGCATTGAAAGACTTCACTAACATGTCATCGATATATACTTTCATTCTTTTGCCTATTTGTTTCTCAAACACCTTATTATCAAGACTTTGATAAGTGGCTCTGACGTTTTTAAGCCCAAATGGCATCACATTGTAACAATATGTGCCGAAATTCATTATGAAAAAAGTTTTTTCCTGATCCTCCGAGTTCATATTGATCTAATTACACCTAGAGTAGGCATCAAGGAAGCTCATTAACTCATGCCCGGCTGTTGCATCAATCATCAGATCAATATTTGGCAATGGGAACGACTCTTTAGGTTTAGGGCATGCCTTATTTAAATCCTTATCATCTACGCACATTCTAAACTTGTTATTCTTCTTTGGAACTACAACTACATTAGCTAACCACTATGGATATTTTACCTCCCGGATTGAACCGATGTAGAGTAATTGAGTTACTGCTTATTTAACAAACTTGTTTCTAATCTTGGCTATTGGGCGTTTCTTTTTCCATATAGGTGGGATGTTCAGATCCATGCGTAGCTTGTTCATGGCCACCTCTAGTAGGATACCTGTCATATCCGAGTGCCACCTCTAGTAGGATACCTGTCATATCCCAAGTGAAACGTCCTTTCCAAGAATTCTTCGAATAAAGCCACTTGCTCGAGTTCTTCTGCACTGGACTTGGTTGGATCTGTCTCCTCAGTACCTGGAAGTATCTCGACACCTGGTGGGTTTCTGATGAATCCTTGCCTTTATCATATCTATTTGGCAAGGGATAAGAAATTGGTTCATATAATTGCTATTTGCTAGGCTCCTTCCCTTTGCTGCTTGAAATTGACATTGCGTTCATCTCTCTCGCTGCCGGTTAAGCTCCTCTTATCTGCTTGATTCCTTTCGGGGTTGGAAATTTTAACAGTTGATGATATGTTAAGGGTATAACCTTCATCTCATGTATCCACAGCCTTCCGAGGATTATGTTGTAACCCATGTCGCTATCTACCACTTCAAATAAGGTGGTCTTGGTTACCCCTTTGGGATTCTGGGCAGCAGGTGCCCTCATCTAGTTGTCACACTTGCCAAGTTAAATCTAGCGAGGAGCTTTATTACCGAAATGGTGCTTCCGGTTAACTTTGCTTGTTCCAGCACTCTCCATTGAATGATGTTGGCTGAGCTTCCTAGTTCAACCAAAACACACTTAATCTTGAAATCTAAGACATTGAGAGAAAATACCGGGGCGTCATTATGTGGCAAAAGAAGTTCATCGGCGTCTTCCTCCATGAATGTCATGTCATCTTCTATGACTCCCCGGAGTCTCTTATTGTAGGTCACTGATATCTTTGTTATCTTGGCCGCTGAGAAGGTTACACCATTAATTTCATTCCATTTGAAAATCATGTTGATAGTCAGCCAAGTGCAATCTTCTATTGTCTTCAAAGGCTTCGCATTGCCCCGACTATGGTTGTAACTGTTCGTGCTTCGATCGCCCGAGGACTCCCTGAGATGGTCGTTCTTCAACAACGTCACCACCTCTTAACGCAGATGCAGGCAGTCCCCAGTTCTGCGACCGTGAGTCTCATGATATTTTCACCATATGTTAGGATCCATCTGCCATGGATTAGATCTGACTGGCTTTGGGAATCGTGTTTCTTTGATATTCCTCATCGCCGATACCTACTCCATTAGGTTGATGTTGAAGTTGTAATCTGATAACATGGGATATGTGGAATCCCGAGCCCCATATACCTCATTTTCTTGTAATGACCTACTGTTTCGGCCACGATCAGTTATGCTATCGGGAGCGAACCTATCCGAGGACAAGAACCCCTTTCTTCCACGTCCTTCGGTTATCTCGTATGGCAGGATATGACCTTTAGAATATTGTCGATCCGCATCAAAATTGCTGAACTTATCCTGGTTCTTATCTCGGTCTCGTCCCTAGTTTGATGTTGGGAACCCGAGCTGATCGGTTTCTATCCTTATTTTCGACTCATAATGGTTATAGACATCCGCCCATGTGGTCGCTTGGAATTCGAGGATACTTTCCTTCAGCTTTAAAGAGGTGTCGGAACTCCTTGGATTAAAACCCTTTGTGAACGCAACCGCTTCCCACTCGTCTGGTACAGCCGATAGCAGCATCCTCTCTTTCTGGAATCTTATCATGACTTCTCACAACAATTTGGACTCACATTGTGCAATCCTAAATATTTACGCCTTCTTGGCTTGGACCTTTCTGGCCCCGGCATGGCCATAATGAATGAATCTGCAAGCATTTCAAAAGAGTCAATTGAATGCTCGGGTAAGAGTGAATACCATGCTAGGGCCCCTTTTGTGAGTGTTACAGCCCATGTTTTTGTATGTGAAAGTACGCCGTAAGTCAATTGATGTAAGCTCGGAAATGAGATCCTATTTGAAAGTATATAAAGTAATTTTATGTTGTTACACCCCGTACTTCGGACGTCACTATCATTATTTAATGTAAGCTCAAAAAGGACAAAATCCTTCTACAAGAGCAAGAAAGGTTTACCGAAATCTTAAGTAAATTAAGATGAATAAGAGACATGTTATTCATGATTTAAACGAGTTTAAAAGTCATGATATGACTATATATGATGTTTGGATATAAAATATAAAGTTTGAGAAAAATTGGATTTTAAGTTGCGGAAAAATCGAGCTAAGATTTCCTTGTAACGAGCTGTTTTGAGAAATTAAATTCGAAAGCTTTATGATGTCATTTTGGGACATATCTCATACACAAATTAAAGTCTTGGAACCTAGTTTCTAACGGTCCAAACCTTCTATTCGTATGATATATGGGTAGAGAAATATGAAGTTTTAAAGTATGGTCACCAAGTCACATCGCCGCACTTCGGAGAAACTAGCAGGTTTATAGGCCAGGTTGCGAGGGAATGTTCTCCCAATATATTGAGAGTTACATGGAGATATTTATATATAATTAAATCTACATGTGTCTAGTTTCCAAATCTGCAAACCATTTGTCAATACGATGTCGTAGTAGGGAGATACAGGCGGCCGAAGTTGCACCACTCAAGCTGCCAAGAAGGCAGCTTACCCACCTGCTTGGAGAATTGAGGCGGTGGGCTTATAAGTGATCTTTTCCCATTATATATCATCAATATACAAATAATACAAACACCAAAACACTCTCAAAATATCCAAGGACTTTTCCAAGATATTTCAAGCAAGATCAACATTCCTTTCACGAAATCATAAAGCGATAACATTAGAACGATCCCTACGACGTAAGTATCATTATACCGCCTCTTTTTTTCTTTTTAGTTAGAATTTTGGAAGGTACTTCATAGTTAATAAAACACCTAATTTCTATATTTATGCTTTTAAATATCAAGGAAGGTTGATAAATTTGTTTTCTAATAGTCAGAACTCACAAGACGGTGATCGGAAGCCGTGAGTTCGATTTATTTCACTTTTAGGGGGCTATTTTGTAGTCCACTCGTGTTGGCCTATTATGCTGCTTATTTATGGAGTTTGGAAGGATGAAGGGCGTGGATAAACGCCACATGTGTTAGCGTACTGAGCTGGTCACTCGTCGTTGCAATTTCAGGCTAATTGATAACTCGTTGATTGGGTGTGTTATGGTATATTTGGGGCTTTTCTTGTATTGAAGGTCCCGAATTGTAGTTGGGTTATTTTTGAGTTCCTGATTGTATGGTGTTGGTATCCTGCCTATAGTAGACTTGTGGGGGAAGTAAAATCAGGGGAAATATAGCCCGTTTTATTTAGAAACGAGTTATCGTTTGTGATACGTGATATACTAGTGCCATCTAAGTTGTACATGTATTTTTTTGTTATAGAGATGGCGTACAAGTTGTCATAAGCTTGTTGTTGAGTTGCATTGACGACTTGAGGTATGTTAAGGCTATCCCTTCTTTCCTTATGGCATAATCCATATGATACAAACGAAACGAATAAACGCATAACTTTCATAAATGGCTCTATTCATAGAAGTACTAGGAGTGCCTATGTTCTTAATTTCCCATGTGTTCTATTATTATATTATATGTTCATGGGTCTTAGAAAACTACGTAAGTTGATAAAGTTTATCCGAGAGATCTTATTGACTCACTTAATTATGCATTGCATTCATTTATACATGTACATTGACCCATGACCAGATGACGTTATATACGCGTATATTATATGTATATGGGATATGGGGAAAGTTTATGACGTTATATACGCACCACCACGTGATCAGCTAGTATACATTGATGATTTTGCCCACATAGGCCGAGACGATGTGATGGGATGCCCTCAAAGGCTTGATGATGTTAGGTACACATATACCTATGCATGATGTGGCATTTATACGCATATGCATGACATTATAAATGTTGCATGATTCACAGAGCTATTCAGACTTACAGGTTGAGTTTTTTACTCCATGTTTCTTTCATGTCTTTTATATACTATTTTCATGCTTACATACTTGGGTACTTTATTTGTATTGATATCCCTTTTTCCTGGGGACGCTGCATTTCATGCCCGCATGTCCCGATAGACAGGTTGAGATTCCTTCTAGTAGGGTATCAACTCAGCGGAAGTTGTTGGTTCACACCACTTGCCTGGGGACGCGGGGCCCTGTCCCGACCTTTATGATGTTTACGTACTCTTAGAGGCTTGTAGACAGATGTCATGTATATGGATACTTGTATGGCCTTATCGGCCTATGTTTTGACTGTACAAATGATCATGTTGGCCTTATAGGCCCGTATGTCACATGTATAAATGATCATGTTGATTAAGTAAGGATTCAAAGAGAAGTCATTTCATGGATTGCATGGCATTTGAATACACCCATTAAATGAATCACGTTGGGATGCTATGAAATATGGTTATTGAAGTGTAGTATCATCCCTAGGTGGATCAGGAAAATAACTGCAAATGTTCCCGATGAGACACGAGCCCTAATGAAAATGTATTATGTAAGAGGTTTCAAGTTATCAGTGGCAGATTATAGATAAACTAAGGTGAATCAACAATAGATGGATAAAAGTTATAAAGTATGAGATGATATTAGGTTGCTATTCTTAAGATGAACAGTACTGAGGAAGCACTAAAGGACTTAGATTTATATATATAGGATAAGCAGCGAGAGAGTAACTTGGAGTTGTGTAGTAGACCCCGATAATAATAAATCGAAGTAAGTGTTATGGTATAGTCTAAACTACCTAGATGCAGTAGAGCCATAAGCATAGATAACCTAGGCTATGAAACAAGATATATAACTAGTCGTAAGTTCGACAAAGTATGGAGCGAAGAACGTCAGTACACCTATAGGTGCCTAGAGGGACATCTTGTCATAGTTCTACATATGTTCACAAATTAAGGCCAAGAGATTGGCAAAAAGATGGATAAAAAAGGAGAGAATATCCGCGCATAAAAGAACAGAGTCATACAGGCTGCATCACAGAAAGTAGTCAAAGTTACGAGATTGGAAGAATTCTTACCATAAGTCGTGATGTGGGAAAAGGCCTATAAGGGGGAATGCCCTGGTCCTTGAATTTATTCACAGAATAATTGCCTATATGGTAAGGACAATATTAAATTATTCGTAATATCTATAGGTTATGAGACCCATAAGCACATCAATCAACATTCGAGGACGAATATTCTAAAGAGGGGAAATAATGTTACACCCCATGTTTTTGTATGTGAAAGTACGTCGTAAGTCAATTGATGTAAGCTCGGAAATGAGATCATCTTTGAAAGTATAGAAAGTGATTTAATATTGTTACAACCCCATACTTCATACGTCACTGTCATTATAGGATTATTTAATGTAAGCTCAAAAAGAACGAAATCCTTCTACAAGGATAAGAAAGGTTTACCGAAGTCTTAAGTAAGTTAAGATGAATAAGAGACTTGTTAATCATAATTTAAATGCATTTAAAGTCATTATATGACTATATATGATGTTTGTATATAAAATATAAAGTTTGAGAAAAATCGGATTTAAGTTGCGGAAACATCAAGCTAAGATTTTCCTTGAAACGAGCTGTTTTGAGAAATTAAATTCATAAGCTTTATAATGCCATTCTGGGACATATCTCATATCAAAATGAAGGTCTTGGAACCTAGTTTCCAACGGTCTAAACCTTTTATTCGTATGATATCAGGGTAGAGAAATATGATGTTTTAAAGTAGGGTCGCCAAGTCACATCGCCACATTTCGGAGAAACTCGCAGGTTTATAGGCCAGGTTGCGAGGGCATTTTCTTCCAACATATTCAGAGTTACAGGGAGATCTTTATATATAATTAAATTCCCATGTTTCTAGTTTCCAACTCTGTAAAACCTTTTTCAATACGATGTCGTAGTAGAGAGATACAAGCGTCCGAAGTTGCACCACTCAAGCTGCCAAGCAGGCAGCTTACCCACCTGCTTGGACAATTGAGGCGGTGGGCTTATGAGTGATCTTTTCCAATTATATCTCGTAAATATACAGAGAATACAAACAACAAAACACTCTCAAGGTATCCAAGGACTTTTCCAAGAAATTTCAAGCAAGATCAACATTCCTTTCATGAAATCAAAAAGCGATAACATTAGAACGATACCTACGACATAAGTATCATTATACCGCCTCTCGCTTTCTTTTTAGTTAGAGTTTTATAAGGTAATTCATAGTTAATAAAACACATACTTTCTATATTTAAGCTTTTAAATATCAATAAAGGTTGATAAATCTATTTCCTAATAGTCAGAACTCACGGGACGGTGATCGGAAGCCGTGAGTTTGATTTATTTCACTTTTAGTGGGCTGCTTTGTAGTCCACTCGTGTTGGTATATTGTGCTGATTATTTATGGATTTTGGAAGGATGAATGGCATGGAGAAATGCCACTTGTGGTAGGGTAGTGGGCTGGTCGATCGTCGTTGCAATTTCAGGATAATTGATAACTTGTTGATTGGGTGTGTTATGGTATATTTGGGGTTTTTGTTGTATTGAAGGTCCCAAATTATAGTTGGGTTGTTATTGAGTTGCTGATTGTATGGTGTTTGTATCTCACCTATATTAGGCTTGAGGGAGTAGTAAAATCAGGAAAAATGCTACCCGTTTTATTTAGAATCGAGTTATCGTTTGAGATAGGTGATATACTAGTGCCATTTAAGTTGTACATGTATTTTGTTGTTATAGGGATGGCGCGCTAGGGGTCATAAGGTTGTTTTTGAGTTGCATTGACGACTTAGGTATGTTAAGGCTATCCCTTCTTTCCTTATGGAATGATCCATATGATACAAACGAAACGAGTAAACGCATAACTTTCATAAATGTCTCTATTCATAGAAGTACTAGGAGTGCCTATGTTATTGATTCCCCATGTGTTCTATTATTATATTATCTGTTCATGGGTCTTAGAAAACTACGTAAGTTGATGAAGTTTATCCGAGATATCTTATTGATTTACTCTATTATGCATTGTATTCATTTATACATGTACATTGACCAATGACCAGATGGCGTTATATACGCGTATATTATATCTATATGGGATATGGGAAAAAGTTATGGTGTTATATATGCACCACCACGTGATTAGCTGGTATACATTGATGATTTCGCCCACAGAGAACGAGATGATATGATGGGATGCCCTCAAAGGCTTGATGATGTTAGGTACACATATACCTATGCATGATGTGACATTTATATGCATATGCATGATATTATAAATGTTTCATGAATGACAGTGCTATTAAGACTTACAGGTTGAGTTCTTTACTCCATGTCTCTTTTATGTCTTTTATATACTATTTTCATGCCTTTCAGACTCGGTACTTTATTTGTATTAACGTCCCTTTTGCCTAGGGACGCTGGGTTTCATGACCGCAAGTCCCGATAGACATGTTGAGAGTCCTCCTAGTAGGCTATCAGCTCAGCGGAAGGTGTTAGTGCACTCCACTTGCCTGGGGTCGCGGGGCCCTGTCCCGACCTTTATGATGTTTACGTACTCTTAGAGGCTTGTAGACAGATATCATGTATATGGATACTTGTATGGCCTTATCGGCCTATGTTTTGAGTGTACAAATGATCATGTCGGCCTTATAGGCTCGTATATCACATGTATACGTTTCTATATCATGTTGGGTCGTCCTATGTCTAGTATTCCCTTATGTTTTATTTTGGTTATCTCATGACGGCCCTTCTGGCCCATTTACCCATGATGGTATGATAAGAAAGATATGTTACGTTAGTGCTCGGTTGGGTAATGCACCGGGTGCCCGTTGCGGCCCATCGGTTTGGGTCGTGACAGTGAGGGTTTCACCAAATTTCTTCAGTAGAATAGATTCGATCTCGTGTTGAGCAAAATCGTTCCCTTTCACGGCCGTTTTATAAGTTGTGATGTGCTCCTGTGAATCTAAAGCCCCGTCGTATTTTGGTATGTCCTACATCTTGAACCTTTTCGGAATTAAATCTGGCACTATGCTCGGTTTAAATAGTAATTGTGTGTATTTCTTCGAATCTAGGCGTCTCAAAAAACGTGATGTGCCCGGAATCTGATCCATTCGGGCGTAAAACTCCTTCGTGTTTTGATCCATCAGTTCGTTCATTTCCCTCATAAATATCATGAGCTCGGTTTTGAAGGGGTTATTCCCGTTATCGTTAACAGATCCGCTACTAGTCCCTTTGGCACCTTCAAAACCGACCTTACCTCTTGGGGTGTTGTTATTATCTATTTGAGCCGTTTTATTTGCAGGAACACTCGGAAAAATCGGGGCCCTTCTGTTTTCATTGTTGGAAGCGCCTCACAATGCTTGTTTCAACTCCGCCATTACCCTATCTTGCCTTGAGAGGTGGCTCATGATGGCTTTGTGCTTCTCCCTCAGGATTTTCACTGTTTCCACGACATGTTCCCCATCCGCGTCATTAGGAGTTGTCTCCTGCAGATGTCTGGGATACTGCCCTACATGAACCGGGGTTGCTTCATCTTCTTCGCTATGGGTGTCGTTGATAGAATCTTCATGTTGAGGCAAATTTTCTTGTCCTTCAACGTTGTGCGTGATATAAATTTTTTTCGTGAAATTTTGATGTCATTAGTTTCCATTTTCGATTTCTTGCTAATGAAAAAAATCAAACAAGTTAGAAATAAACGTAAGGATCAAAGAAATTATGCAAATGTCTAAGCTCCATAGTGGGCGCCAAACTTGTTTCCCGTAAAACAGTACAGTTGAATTTGTTACGTGGTTTATAGAAAAGCGAACTGATTTTATCCCAAAAATGATAACGAAATAAGATTAAAAGTAAGAATTAGGAATTGAAATTAAAAAAGATGACAAGCCTGGCTCTGAGTGCAATGTCTCCTAGGACAGAAATGAGAGCAATATAAAAAAGCAAATAAAGTTATTTAATTGAGAGTAAAAATGAAATACAACATATGTTTTTCCAAAAATTTCCTCCCCTACAATGGCTGATGAACCTGTTATTTATAGTTATACCTAGGGAAAACAAGATCCTAGGATCAAGCCTCACTTGAATGATAATAAAGGGGTTATTCAATTCAAATATTCTCGGCAACGGCTGCCCATTTAATGTTAGAGAATATTCTTCATTGAATGCTATCCAATGGCAAATATTCGATCTGCTCCAATTGATCATGCTCCGTTCAGGGTTTATCCGATGTAAATTGCATCTGCCGTTCCCAATATTGATTGTTACTTGGTTTGTCTTTTACCTTTTTTCGGTTTCACGTGCCATGATATCATTCGATCATTTATTGTGAACCAATTTTACTTTATACATCTAATGTCTTAGTTTTCACGAGGATCTTAGTTGATGTTTGGAGTTTTAACTTTTTTTGTTTAGGTATTAGTCTTTGGTAGAGTGGATCAAATTAACATTTAAAGGCACCCTTTAAGTATCTAGATGATTGGTTTATTTGTGTCAAAATTCTTTGTAGATACTTTCCTTTGTAATTTCATGAAGTTTTGTCCTTTCTCTCTTTTTAAAAAATGAACGTGTGTGCGCAAATATATATGTACCTGGGTGTTTGTAAACCATGGTGAATGCGTTAGAACTAATAATTAGAGTACTATTAATTTTATTTTTCTATTCCGTGTCAAAATTTGTTGAAGGGATTAAAGAGGAGTTGATGGTCAGAAGGGTCTTAGTTAGATATTTGACTTTTAGATAGTTTTGGAGCGACAGTAAAATGGCTTTGCACGAATTGGTGTAGCAACAAGGCCTAGAATTCTTGTTTGTCTTTGTCTGATAGAAAGGGAATACAGAAAAGACATTTTCGTGCAAATTTCGTTCTCTACTTTGGTCTATCTTTTGAAGACAAGTAATCACATAAAGTGAATAATAGATTGTGCAATAGATTCTTATGTGCTTAATTTTCAATTTGTTCATAGAATATGTGTATAAGAAATATGTACCTTTTTCGCTATACTAGATACTGATTGGTTACAAAATGCAGGTTTTAAGATGTGGTATATTACATATCAAATTTTATTACGAAAGCGATGCTATCAGATCTTCTTGAGTAATAATATTTTATATTCTATTTATTTATTTATTTATTTGATAGATATTGTTTTCTTACATCATTCATTCATTTAAAAATAATTTTTTATATAGTTGATCACATGACTTTAGTAGTAAATTAATTTTTTCTCTTAAAATTTTATACCCTTAATATATTTCTTTTGAATTGACTTTTAAGCATTTTATTTGTCAATATATATTCTTTACATTTTTAAGACACAATCTTTTATATCTCTTTATTTTCTCTTAGAATATATTCCATTACATATATTCTATTTTTCCTATTCCTTACGTGTAATTTATATTGATCATTCTTTGTCTAAATTCCTTTCATAATATTTGTAAATAATAACTAAATATTTCTTTTTCACTATCCCTCACTTAATTAATATAGGTCTGTGTACGGTCGAAATAGATTTCGGTTTTAGCATGACCGATCGAGTTCGAACGATGGCCTGTCGAGGTAAGACCCCGAAGGTGCAACAAACCAAATCTTGAATCCGGTCAGGCCGACCCGTGCCAAGACCATTATCAACCTCAAGTGAAAATCGACACAGAATAGATATACCAGCCAGCACTGGCCTCGACCTCGAACCAATTCGGGGGGAGGGTTCGAACCAAGATCGAGCTCATAGACGATCAACCTCGAAGTCATTCGAGGTCACGATCGGGCTCGAACCAAAATCGAGCTCAAACCAAAGTCGGCGTCTCCCAGCAAGATCGAGCTCACAAGAGCCATTGCAATCCCACTAGAAAGAATCTTGGCATAAATCACGGAAAAGCTGGTTTATCATGGGTCTCCCACTAAATGTTATTTTATTATTTTTATTATGCTTGGAGCCAATCCCCTCCGTTATAAAAGGGGCTTGGCTACCATCTCTTAAGGCCAGGTTTTTTCCAAAAGTCATACATTGTAATACAAAGCAACACATTTCTAGAGAGTAAAGCATCTCTTTTTCAGTTTTCTTAGATTGATTCCATCTTGTGAATTTCTAAGATTCACTTGTTCTGGATAATCTTGTCTGTCTTGTATTTTCTCCAATCTAAATTCATATTGATATTTATCATTACATTTTTCGTATCAAATTATACCACAAATCCTTGGAACTACGTATAAATTCAACTATATCCATTTTTTCGGGTAAACAGTTTGGCGCCCACCGTGGGACCGAGGATAACAGTGTTTATTTGATACAAATCTGAAAAAATACTAAAAACAACCATCAAATGGCTTCACCAATCGATAACGAAGCCGGCCTTCAAGATGAAACCAATAACTTGGCACCCGTGGCCGGAAGGCCAATTGACAATGGCACCGAGGTTCGAGCCGAAATACCATTGGATGTCAACTCACAAATAGCTTTGGAGGCAAATCAACGTTCC